>CAUYLG010042063.1:0-70399 GCA_963573385.1 Cacajao melanocephalus | reverse complement strand
AGATTGGGTCTGAGTGGACGTCGGCTTGTTGGTGATGAAGTTTTTTCTGTTTCTTAGTTTTCCTTTGGCAGACGCCCTTTCCCCACAGAGCTAGGCCTTCCCGGGTTCAGCTGTGCTTACCGTGAAACTCTCAGTCCTCAGTGCTTCCAATTGCTGTTCTCCTTGTGGGGATGGGACCAGCCGAGCCCGACTCAAAGGGCACCCAGTCGCGTATACTCCACACTGAGAAGCGCTGCGCCACGCCGGGGCGCCGACAAAACAGCTGCGCCGGCCAAAAGAGTCACGCTGGCGACATGTGTGTCTCCTCCGCCGGGAATCTTCCAGTTTGTGGGCCACAGAAATTCGTCTGAAATTACAGCGTCCACTCGCTCTCTGTGCTTTCGCTGGGAGCTACAATCCTGAGCTGTTGTTAATCGGCCATCTTGGATCTCTCCGCCAAACCGTTCCATTTTAAAGAGAAAAACTTAAAATTCGGCTGGGCGTGGTGGCTCACGCCTGTAATCCCAGCACTTTGGGAGGCCGAGGTGGGTGGATCACGAGGTCAAGAGATCGAGACCATCCTGGCAAACATGGTGAAACCCCGTCTCTACTAAAAATACAAAAAAATTAGCCGGGTGTGGTGGCGCATGCCTGTAGTCCCAGCTACTCGGGAGGCTGAGGCAGGAGAATTGCTTGAACCCGGGAGGCGGAGGTTGCAGCGAACCGAGATCGTGCCACTGCACTCCAGCTGGGTGCCTGGTGACGGAGTGAGACTCTGTCTCAAAAACAAAAAAAGAAAAACTTAAAATTCATTTTTTAAAAGATTATCTTAAAAACCAAGATGAAAACCATTGCCTTTTCCACCTTTAATGTTGCAATCCCCAGAACATTGTATAGGAATTCTACCAGTTAGAAAACATTGTTCTTTGCTATCTTTGAGGTTTTGGAATTTTTAAGTAATCTTTTTATAGTATGAATTTAATTCCTCTAACCTAGATATGTTAAATCCCCTTAAAAGTATGGTTCAAACACTATTTTTATTTTAACCTGAAACTGTTTCTGTTAATTTTTGTCGAGTGACTTAGGAAATAAAGAATATAAAGATTTTATTGTTTATTTTTTATTTGTTTAGAGACAGTGTCTAACTCTTTTGCCCTGGCTAGAGTGCAGTGGTGCCATCATAGCTCACTGTAGCCTTGCACTCCTGGGCATAGGGGATTTTCCAGCCTCAGTCTCCTGAGTAGCTTGGACTACAGGTGTGTGCCACCGTGCCTGGCTAATTTTTAATTTTTTTGTAGAGACAGGGTCTGCTATGTTGACTACTCTGTTTAGATTTTTATGTAGTATACATTTTTTTCCTCTTGCTCTATAAATATATTTGGTACCAATTTGTATAGTGTTGCAAAGTCATTTAACTCATACCTGTTAAACAAAGAAAATAAAAAATTACTTAAGAATAGACATCTTGATTGTAGTTTATAAGAAGCATCATTAATAGTATTGGGCATCAGAGGATGATTTTCTAAAAAGGAAAGATAATATCATTGAATGTTCCTATGTTCGGATTTTTTTGCTGGTTTCATGCAATCAACATAGGTGAGAGTAGATAAATCTAGCTAAATTATTATTATTATTATTTTGAGACAGAATCTCACTGTGTCAGTGAGTTGCAGTGGCGATCTTGGCTCATTGCAACCTCCACCTCCTATGTTGAAGTGATTCTCCCACCTCAGCCTCCGAGTAGCTGGGACTACATGTGCGCACCACCATGCCTTGTTAATTTCTTTTGGTATTTGTAGTAGAGACAGGGTTTCACCATGTTGGCCAGGCTGGTCTGGAACTCCTGACCTCAGGAGATCCATCCACCTTGGCCTCCCAAAATGCTGGGATTACAGGCATGAGCCACCACGCCCGGCCTAGCTGAATTATACTTTGTTTATACATAATTGATAAACTGTAGCCCACTGTGGCCCTGCTGTGGGAGGGCTGATTGTCAGGGATATAGAGCTAGGTGTAGATGTCCTGTAGCCAGATCCAATCTCTCCATGTTTACGATATTCAGAGATGTGAAAGCTTTATGATGACATTGTTGTACTGTCATGTGGGCATAAGTCATCTGCATTTCTCAAGTGGAAGCTCATGCCAGTTATAATGCTGCTTTCAAACCTAACAAAGGTATGCTAGGAGGGCTTGGTATGTTTTCAAAGAATGTATTTCTGTCTTTATCACTATATTCAGATAATCCCATAATATACCTATTTCAGAATGCATTTATACATTTAAGATTTATTATTGTATTTTAGCTACTTGATATTTGAGTAATTCTGGACAGAAAAGACCAAGTTAATGAGATAAAAGACTGATAGATGATGTCTCTTAGCAGATTTCAAAGAGTATAGATTAGAGGCTCAATTTTCTGGTGGGAAGTGCCTTAACTTTGTATTAAGGGATTTATTCCTGGTAAAGTAGTTTACGTGTGTTACTTAATTCTTATAATAACTATGTAATAACCATCTCTAATTTGGAACAGAGTAAACAAGAATTTCTAATTTATTGCTTACTTCAAGAAAGTTTTGTTTCAGTGTTTTCTTTAACACATGTAACCTCTATGCTAACTTTATATACATGCTTATTTTGAAGAGGACTGTGGTTTTATACAGTTGCTTTTTAGTTATAATTTTATCAAAAAAGTGATACAAATAGCATGTTTTAGTCAAGAACAATAGGTATATGTGTATGCGTGTAGTGCACATATTTTTAAGTATTTATAGAGTGTAAAAGTGTAATAGTAGCTCTGTATAGTAACATTCATTGTATGCTTTTTAACCTTTCTAAGATTTCATTCCTGTATAAACGAGATCTATGAAATTATTATGGCCCAAATAGCAATGTTTATCTTTCACCTAATTTATCTGCACTTCATAAAAATGCTTAAATATTACTTCATCATCCTTAAATTTGCTTTGCAGTATGTGAAGTCTATGAACTAATTCTTGAATATTTATGAAGTAATCCTGAATTTTTCCAGGTGTTACAGGCACTTAGGAATATTTAACTTGATTTGGAACAGGTTTCTCTATTTTTTTCATGATTTTTCATTTTTGAAAACCAAGAAACAGTAAATCCATCTATGTATAGTCCGGTTATACTGACATCAGTTTTTGTATCTTTCTGCAGGAGTTTGGTTAGGCATAAAAGTTCTCATGGTTCACAATATCGTGATTGAAATGTTAGGAAAATTGCTTTACAGAGAATGCATATCATTGTTTATATGTTGCTTATCCCCTCTATAAAATTCTATTTTACAGAATGCTTGGGTAGTATCAGCAGCAGTTGCAGTTTATAAAAAAGAACTAATGAAAAATACCCTTAAGAGAGTAGATTGTAAGCATTCTTACCAGAAATAAATGATTATGTGCGGTAATGTATACACTAATTAGCTTGATTTTTGCCATTCTACAATTTATGCCTATGTCAAAACATCATGCTACATACCATAAATATATATCATCTTTATTAATTAAAATAACAAAAATGTAAAAAAGAGACATACCTTTCCCTCAAAGGTTAGATGGTAAAATAGGATGAAAGTCACAATTTGATTATTTACCAGAAGCAGTTATCCTTATCTGGTAGGCCTGATGAAGACAATCAGTTTACATTATGCTTTACTAGGGCTAGGGAAAAAAGTATGTAAAAATTTCCAGAATTTTATAACAAAGAATAAGGACAAAAAGTACTGGCACATGTCTCTCAATAAAAACTCAGTATTTAAAAAAATAATCTTAAAAGAATACCCTTTCTTGACTTTTTTGTTATTGTTGAGGAAAGTTACTTTTCAGTTCATTTATTTGTGTAAGATTTGTTTGTCTTTTAAAGTGAAAGATCAGTATTTTAAAATATACATACCAAATCCATGTAGTATAATAGTGGTGATATGCTGTCAGTTGACAGTTGATCAAGATAGAACTTAAATCTTTTATACTGGTATAATGTTAGCTGTAGGTAGTTTTAAGTTTCTCCTTCAGCAGATGTGTACCTATAAGTAGTTTGCTTCAGAATGAATGGAGCGGGTATTTGGTGGATAATGATCCCCTGGGGTTGGATGCTGTTAGATCATCAGCATAATGTGGAATTTTGTTAGATGTACAGCCTTGGATAGTTTCCAGATTGTTCCATCAGAATTTGCATTTAAACAAGTTCTCCTGATGATTTATGTGCACATTAAAATTTGGGAAGCCTTCCTGAAGAAGACATCAAACTTGGCATCTGGGGAACTAATACTTCTGTACCCAAGATTGCAGGGATATACAGATTTAGAAACTATTCATTAGAATTATAAAACAAATATTCCCCTTAAAAGTATATTTCTCTTTAAGATTACCCATCTTTTCTGGAGTAAAATGTCTTTAATACATTTCTGTACTGCTGTTCTTAATCTTACCTACCAGAGAAGATAAACTTTGCTTTGTCCAACCTGAATGAACAAGTCTGATTATTGTTAAGTCTTCCCTAAGATAGCAACAGCATCTGGATTTGCATGAAGTCAAAGCTTGCGAAACGGAGTTAGAAAACTGGCCCTGACATTGGAATGGCATGGCATGTTATTCACTATTGGGCATGTTTTATAACACCAGAAATACAGACATCCTGTATCTTAATTAAAAAATAAGTATGTCCTGAGTGTCTGTTGCATTCAGTATGATGTGGAGTGGATCAAACCTTTCCTCAAGGAGTTTATGGTCAGACTAGGAAGTATTCTTGAAGGCACCTGCCTTGAGCAGAACTATGGCATTCTGAGATATGACCATGTGGATCCATTGGCTAGACTTTCTCCAGCTATGGTTAAAAGAGGGATTAGTAATAGAGCATTCATTTCAGCCAGTTAAACATTTCCTATCAAAGTAAGTACTGTCATAGTGTATCAGTATACTTAAGAGAAGTTAGAATTTAGAACAAGAAATATAAATTCTAGATGTAAATACTTTTTCCTAACAGACTTGATGTAAAATTTTGTTGTGGCACATTCTACTTCTGAGTTTTCCAGTTTGCTTTAGGGAAAAATCTCTTGTTTGAATTCTGCTTCCAATATTTAGAAACTCTTCAATGTTGCTCAGCTTCTGAGATGGCCCCAGGAACTCACTGACTTTTCTGGTGATGGCCTTAGTGTGTCATTTTGCTTCTTAGGGATCCCTCAGTACCAACCAAGTCCTGCTCAGTAGTGTGAGCAGGACCTTTCTTTTTAATATATAAGACTTTTTTCCCATGATTTTTTTTCTTGCCTCCCTTAATCATTATTTATATCCAGTAGTGTAGTATTTGTCTCTCTTGCACAGGTGACCCAGAAACTTTGGAGGTAGGAGACAGCTGCTCATAATCACTAAATGTCACTAAGTGCTTTAAACATGTGGGACCTGGGACAAAACATCAAAACATAAAGATGCCTTCTAAGAACACTTTTCTGTCATACAATTGGCAAGCATATTACTGATATAGGAGAGAGGGGAGCTTGCCAAAATGTTTCTCACAAACAAGGAATTGTAAGAGAAAAATGACAGTGTGATACACTTCAAGATTATAAATGCCATTTTATTTGTTTATTGTGTGGATTGTATTTCTATTAGATGCTTGTATAGAATACTTAAAGATATACTAACAAAGGTATTTATTGGCTCATTTATGCCACATATCTTTACCTCTACACATTCTCAAACATGAACTTAATTCTTGAGAATGAAGAGACACTGTTATATACTGAAATTTATATTAAATTGTGATATTTCCTCCATTTAAAAGATACTATAACCTTATTAGAGAAAAGCAGCAGGACACCTTTTGTTCGGAATTTTTGGTGGAAAATACATTTGGATTTAAATAGAATTTAAATGGCAACTTGATAATAGATGATTTTAGGAGATTGCTCAGTGTTCCGCTTAAAGATTAGTTTAGATTTTGTCTTGTCGTGATTATACAGAAAAGTGCTATGTAGTCGTATCAGATTGTCCCACGCCATGCCTAGTGAATACTTGTGCCACTTTTGCTCTGCAGGAAAATGACTCAGGCACTTTGGACACGGTGGGCGCTGTGGTTGTGGACCACGAAGGGAATGTTGCTGCTGCTGTCTCCAGTGGAGGCTTGGCCTTGAAACATCCGGGGAGAGTTGGACAGGTAATTATGAGTTTTTTCAACTAAGCTTTCAGAGTAAAGCATGGAATTTTTAGCTCACAGTTTTCTAACCAGTAGGAACACTTTTTCTTTAGAAAAAATGGGTATCATTGTTTTTTAACATCTAGTATAAATCATCAACCAAATACCCTTTTAAGATTCTTTTTAAGAAAACCTATCTCATAGTAATTGGTTTGTTTCTCATCTCTACAATTGGTGATCCTAGTTTTGCTACTTTCAGCAGGCTGGGCACTGGCCTGGGCATTTAGTAGGCGTTTAATAAATGTGTGCCGGTTTCCATTTTCTCTCTGTAAATGTTACTCTCTTTAGGAACAAACTCTACTTGATTATACGGCTTGCTTTTTAGTTGGAGAAATGATTTCAGAGTTACATTTTTAATTTCCTCTATTCCATGTATAGTGACCTTTGGTCCTTTACATCCCTCCTCTAATCAAGCATTTCAGCCATTTTATAAAATAACCAGTATTTTAGGTCACCAACACATGATACCACTTAAAAAAAATCTAGAAATGAAGATGGTCTAATTTATGTAAAAATTTGCTTGTCCCCAGTTCACTTGCACATCCTCTTCACTTTGCCCCTCCATCCCCCATCTCCAATCTTTAGTTTTATACTGAGAATGAAATTTAACAATCCATTTGATCTAGGAAGCTTTCTGAGGATAAACCAATTTTGGCACATTACTTGTGGGCTTCATAAATATTTGTTAAGTGAACAAATGAATTGGATACTCTCATGGAGTAGTTGTAAGGGTTCATTTAAACTCAGTATTTGGGTGGCATCTTATAGATGGAATGTGTCTTGGTATGCTTTGTGTACTTTGTCACATTTGAAGAAGAGTCAGTGTCATAATTACTTTGTTCATGATCGTTAGTGACTATTTGAAGCAGAGAGATCAAATTTGTGGAGAATATCACTGCATACCCCTAAGTGATGTTGCTTGATCTGCTCTAAGCTGCTTATCTTCCTAAGACTAGGAAAAAGGGGAAGGGAAGAATAATTAGTTTTGTGCTACTCTGCCTAGTGTACAAGGGGCTGTGTAGGGAATGATTACTCAACATGTGTACAGTGCTTTGAACTCATTGTAAATGCCTTTGTCTGGTCATGGTATTTTTCTACATTATAAAGTCCTGTGTATTTATCAAGTTTGCAATAAGAAAATCAAGCTTGGCATATCAGATGTGGATACCGTAGTAGAGAAGGTGAGAGAAAAGCCAGCAGAGTCACCTTCGATGCATTATAGTCCCCATGACTTTCTCACTGTTTTCTGTTTGTTTTAGTTAGCAAAATAGCAGCAACAGAACCAAGGATAGTTCTGGGCTATGTTAGCAGGATATTACATCTAACAGTCTTGAAGCCATTCTGCCCTTGCACATAGAACTGTCCTAACAAAAGAAATACTTCTGTAAAATCTATGTGTTGATTTACCTCACTTGGCTAGTTTATGAATGCATAGCTTCTGAGAGTTAGAAAATCAGGAAAGAGTGTGGAAGAAAGAAGTAAAAGGGCTTATAGGAAAATGCAGTTGCTTCATTGGATTATATTGCTTGGATAGAGGAGATGTAATAAACCTGAAATAATGTAAGTAACAGATGAGAGGTAAAGAACAATTCTTTTTCACAGGTCCAAATGAAACAAAATACAAAAACAAATTATATCAAAGGCTAATTATTTTTTAAGAGTGCTGAAACTAGATACTTTTAATGTATTTTAAATGTACAATTAACTACTTAAAAATTTTAGCATATTACCCTGCTGTAGATATGTGATAGCAGTGCAGATGGTGAATGGCAATTTGAGGCCGGGTGCAGTAGCTCATGCCTGTAATTTTGGGAGGCCGAGGTGGGCAGATCACTTGAGGTCAGGAGTTTGAGACCAGCCTGGCCAACATGATGAAACCCTATAGAGAAATAGAGAAGGTGAGAAAAAAGCCAGCAAAGTCGCCTTCCAGCATTATAGTCCCCATGACTTTCTTACTATTTTCTGTAATCCCAGCACTTTGGCTCATGCTGTCTCTACTAAAAATACAAAAATTAGGCCAGGTGCAGTGGCTCATGCCTGTAATCCCAGCAGTTTGGGAGGCCAAGGTGGGTAGGTCACTTGAGGTCGTTAGGAGTTCAAGACCAGCCTGGTCAACATGGCAAAACCCCATCTCTACTAAAAATACAAAAGTTAGCTGGGCATGGTGGTTGCAAGCCTGTAATCCCAGCTACTCGGGATGCTAAGGTAGGTGAATCACTTGAACCCAGGAGGTGGAGGTTGCAGTTACCTGAGATCTCGCTACTGCACTCCAGTGTGGGTGACAGAGTGAGAGACTCCATCTTAAAAAACAACAAAACAAAAATTAGCTGAGCATGATGGCTGACACCTGTAATCCCAGCTACCTGGGGAGGCGGAGGCAGTAGAATCGCTTGAATCTGGGAGGCGGAGGTTGCAGTGAGCTGAATATGCCACTGCACTCCAGCCTGTTGACAGAGCAAGACTGTCTCAAAAAAAAGAAAATAAATGGTAATTGGAATTAGGACTTATTTGCTTCTTTAACTTACTGTAATGATTAGAATTTACAATTTGGACATGAGAAAGGAATTATTCTATTTTACTTATTCCCCTTAACCTCACCCCACCCCCACACAAATAGGTGGTTGAGTTTACTGATTAAGTGTAGACCTTTGATTCAGGTAAACCTCTCTTCTAATCCCACCTTCCCACATACCATTCCCCTTACTTTCAACAAGTTACTTAACGTCTTTAGGCTCCACTTTCCACCTCTGTAAAATGGGATTAACCAGCTACCTTACAATCATTACACCAGGCTTTATTAGATGGCTATGATTTCTGTTGAGAATTAATAATTACATGTGATATTTCTGAAATATTGTATCTATTTTCCTTTTTCCCCAGGCTGCTCTTTATGGATGTGGCTGCTGGGCTGAAAATACTGGAGCTCATAATCCCTACTCCACAGCTGTGAGTACCTCAGGTATTTGCTGCTTTCATAACCATTTTTCATAACTTCAGCCTTTTCAACCATTTAATGATAAAATGCAATATTTGTAGGTAAACATAGAGCATGTGCTATGACGGTGTATGGACAAAAGCATGAATGTGGGAAAGATCTTCAGTATTTGGGAGGTTTTAAGGGTTGTTTAGTATCACAGTGTAAATGCTTTGCTAACATTTTCTTTTTCTTTTACTTTTTTTTTTTTTTGAGGCAGAGTCTCACTCTGTCCCCAGGCTGGAGCAGTGGTGCGATCTCGGCTCACCACAACTTCTGCCTCGCAGGTTCAAGTGATTCTCATGCTTCAGCCTTCCGAGTAGCTGGGATTACATGTGTGTGCCACCACACCCGGCTAATTTTTTGTATTTTTACTAGAGACAGAGTTTTGCCATGTTGGCCAGGTTGGTCTTGAACTCCTGACCTCAAGTGATCCACCCTTCTTGGTCTCTCAAAGTGCTGAGATTACAGGCATAAGCCACTGCGCCCGGCCCACTAACATTTCCATTACAACTCTGGAATTAACTATGGTTAATTATATTTTTATAGGTACATATTTTTTCTAATGATCCATGATGGTGCCAAACTTAGGTCACAAAAGACATAAAAGTAGCAGGCCATTTTGAAAATTAACAGATAGTCTCTTGAGTTAAATGTTGACATAAAACTTATAAGGTGCATTTCCAAATACAGTTTATGACATTCAGTCCTTGAACTATGCTTTCAGTGTAATACAGGTCCTCTTTTTATATCTATATTATAAAGGCATTATCATTTAGTACTCTGTGTGTGTGTGTGTGTGTGTGTGTGTGTGTGTGTGTGTTTGCGCACGCGCACCAGTGATGCGGAATGGTGGACATGGAGACTTTTAATAGGCAGAATGGTTATTGTCTATTTCCTGACTTTAATCCTGCCTATGCCAGATGTACATGAAGCTTTTTCTCATTATGTGGTAATACCTCTGGTTTACAAAATATTGATTCATTCCTTTTTCATGTTATTCTTCAAGTTACAGTCTTATCCCTTTCTCTCTAACAGCCTCGGGCTTTATCAGGAGAGTAGACAAAAATGGCTTCCTTTCCTGCCTTTCTCTATAATTTCTTACCACATTGGTTTCTGCCCCACCACATTAACAAAGCACCCAGTCCAGTAGCCCTCTTGTCCTGCTTTCTGCCTACTCTTTCTGCGCTCTCTGATGCGGATGACTTTTCTTTTTGCATGTAGCACAGATCCTGGAACTCTTAGTTTGTCTGCCTCTCTGACCCGTTCCATCTTGGCCTTCTTCACAGATTCTTATTCCTCTGTCCTCCCATTGCCAACAGCGTCAGGATTGGGCCTCTGGTGAATTATCTTCATCTCCCTGATGTACTTTCTCCTGCTGATTTCTTGTTACTCCTGGTGATCTCATGTTCTCTCTCAGATTGGCTTCCATGTCTGTATCTACCTTGGACTTTTGAGGTGCATGTGAGTCCTTTCTTACTTCCTGGTGAACATGTTCCTGTGAGTGCTGTGTATGCATGTCAGACTCATCAGGTTCAACAGAACATTTCATTCCTCATCCCCATCCTGTGCCACCTTTCTCCTGTGTACCCTGTCTCTTTTATTGCTCTTACTCTCCTATCCTTTGCTCAGACTTGAAATCTTGACACCAGTCTCATATTTGTGGTCTCTTTCTTCTTTCCTGACTGTTCTTTCAGACTCATATTCCTATGCCTTCCTATCTTAGCAGCCTCCTGACCTAGCTCCATTTCTTGCATCAATGGAAAAATATGGTTGTGAGCTATTGTCCTATCAGGAGAAGTCTAAACATGAGCCAATGTTAATTGAATCCATACTAATAAAATCATCAAAAATTGTTTTTCATCATAAATTTTTGAAGAGATGAGCATAATGTAATAATATGAGTTAATCTTAATTTTAATTTAATATTGGTGGCATGTGAAAACCTTGATGCATAATGTTTACAAATTAGGCTGTGAACCTTATTTAGTATGGCCCTGTGTCTATGGAAAATTGTAGTATTTGAACAAACCAAAGACTAATTTATGGTTTCAATTTGATTTTCCCAAAGAAATCTCAGTTGGAATCATGTATTAAAACAGTTTTGTTTTGGTCAATATGATGTTCAGTGAGATAGTTTGTTGTTTAGACATTACTTTCATATCTAGATGTTAGGAGAATTGGATTCTATTTTAAACTGAAATCTTGAGAGCCTGCTTGTGTCAATTTGAAAAAGAGACTTCCAAGCCCAAAGAGATTGTTCACCACTTCTCTACCCTTATTTTAAAATTGGTGGTGTGCAAGTTGGAATAAGAACATACTTCATGGATTTGATTCTAGTAAGTAGAATGCAAGGAATGGGTAGGTAAAGTTAAAATTGTGAAATTGAGATTTTTCTGTATTGCTTTTGAATGTGTCCTCCTTTGCCTGTCCTGCATCAGTCGGAGATAGTTTCATGTGACTAAAGATACCTTTAGCTTTCCAGTTCATGACATCCTATGTAGCTTTTTAACTTAGATACCCAGCTTGTCATGTTATACTCTTTCTAAGCTAAAAAACTAACTACCATCAGCCCACAGAACCTGGGGACGATAGAGTAAATCTGTCCATTGGACTTTGCATGATTACTTCACTCTTGTTTCTCATGGGCCTGTTGCTATGAAGTTGACAATGGAAACACATGGCAGAGTTGGGTGATCAAGTCAGAAGAAAGGTAGAGCACTAAATTTTGCAACTGTTTGGCCAAAATAAAGAAGACTTGTGCCTTAGGCTGCCGCAGAAAAACCAGAGACCTGGCCTGCATTTTAGGTTTATATATCTTAGAAGGTGATAATTGAAAGGCGGAAAAAAGGTAGTTAGTTATGGTTAGGACAGGGCTCTCCCAAGGCCAGATAGTTGATTTGGTCCTTAGCCTGAGGGATAAACTCTAGCATCTTGTTCTCATCACTGGGTGGGGAGAAATGAGTAAGGGTGGGGGACGGGTGGGGTAGCAGGAGCTGACCTTTCAAACTCTTACTAATGTTCTGGCATCATAGGAATTTGCCTAGCTAGCAATAGAGTAGAGCAGACACATGGGTTCCTGTCCAGACTCTTGCAGATCCACTAGCTATGGAGACTGGGCAAGGGGTTATTTGTAAAACTGGAATAATATCTACCATTACTGTGAGAGGTGACATATAGAAGGCTCTTAGTGCATTTCTTGTCCCAGAGTAGGGGCTCAACACTTACGGTATTTCATTGAATCTAAGTCATCTTTTATCAGATACAACATTATTTTTATATCACCAAGGAAACAAAAGACTGTCAAAATATAACACACTGACTTCTCATCACTTAATGCATGGTGGTTGCTTTATAGGAAAATATAGAATTAGGGATGTTCCACCAGTGAGAAGTATTTGCTTCACTGATAACAAAGTCATGCCTCTTTGCCATTTCCATACCTTTCTATGTGTACAGTCATTTTTAATTTGAATTCTATATCATACTGTAATCCTTCTGAACACATTTTAAACAATAATTTAACTCAACCCATGTAGTTCCAGTATGGCACATAACTGAAGGGTCAACAAATAGGAACAGCTTGCATCTAGAGGCAGTGGCAGCTCTGTCACCACTGCAGCCTGGAGGATAACATGGGAGGATGCCATCAATTATAATACACCTCCTGAATCCAGAAGTTTAAAAATGTGAAAAAAGTATATTTTAGAACCGATAAATTATAGTAAAAGCTTTTCTAATTCTCAGCTTTTTCTTGAAAATAAATAATTTGTTTCAGGCTCTCTTAAGGCAGTAAGATAAACTCTTGAGGAAAGGAGGGCTGTGGGTATATTTGTGTCTCTCGAGTGCCTGGCACACAGCCTTGTACAGGGTAAGTGCCCAGTATACAAATAAAAATTAAGAAATGCGTGTGTGGCTCCTCCCTCTTTGAGAAGAATGCTTACTTTTTCAAACAGATTATTTACCATAGACTTTCTTTAAATAGGCTTTTAAAATATGATTCAATTTGCCAAATTTGAATTCACACATAATTTTTCAGTAACACATCAAATGCATAATGTAAGATATATCTGTGATCTGTCTCTGACTGTGGAAAGGAAGAGCAGATTGAAGATTAGAAGATCAGAAGGAAGGGGGAAAAAAGCAAGAGATTTTTTTTTTTAAAGCAGTCTCACTCTGTTGCCTAGGCTGGAGTGAGTGCAGTGGTGCGATCTTGGCTCACTGCAACCTTGGACTCCTGAGTTCAAGTGATCTTCCTGCTCAGTCCCCCAAATAGATAGGACTATAGGTGTACACTATCACACCTGGCAAATGTTTAATTTTTTGGTAGAGACAGAGTCTTGCTGTGTTGCCCAGGCTGGTCTTGAACATCTGGGCTCAAGTGATCCTCCTAGCTTGGCCTCAAGAAGTGCTGGAAACAGTGAATACAAGGGTATTGATGGCAGTTGACTAAGATCAGAAGATGTAGGCTTCATTCCTTCTCCTTAAAGTGTTCTGGCATGAAGAAAGACCTGCTATCTTGTTTCTGCTATGAGGCCAAAGGATTTCTGATTTTCTCACTTCTTTGCTTTTCAAGGTCTTGGCTCTGGGCATTTCTAGAAACCTGAGGGCTGAGAGGATTGTGGTCAGGACTGCTAGGAGTAGCTTTGAAGGTAAATCAGATTAAAAAAATACACAAATTGAGAACAGTCTTATGCCTCAATATTTCTGAGCTAGTGATTAGTTTCTTCCTCAAGGGCTGGGAGAATATGCCATTCCTTTTTGATTTCTCAACTTAATGAACAGCCAGAAGTCTTCCTCTGCCCCTCTGTGGGAGATTGTCTACTGGACTGTAGTAGAAAACTTGTGCCCAGAGACCTTGGTCAGGAGGGCATGAGACAGCCTTCTCTGTGAGAGGGGAATTATGTGACAGCAGTAGCCGATGGGAGACAACTGCTGAGACATTTACGAATGCCATGTGGTCATTGCTCTTTAAGGGTGTTTGGAAGGCAGGCAGGAATCCATGCTTCAGCTTCTATTTAGCAGCAGTTATTCTCTCTCTTTTGTACTCTGTGTGTCACAGGTACTCTTGGTGGATACAAGCCTTATTCTACTGAGGACTCAGTGCAGATCATCTAGGGTTCCAGTCTTCCTTCTATCCCTTTCCCTGTTTCTTAGCAACTCTTCAAGGTGAAACCTCAAGGAATTTTCTATACTTAAGGTTTATTGTTTTTCTTAGTTCTCTTCTCTCACTCACTTTTATTCTACTTCAGTCAGGCCTTCCCCTCTACCACTCCACCAATTTGTTCTTGTCAATATTAACAATTACCTCTAAAGTCATGTGATTATCTTTTAGTCCTATAAGCAGCATTTGACATGGTTGCTCAAATAACTTGCTCCTTCTGTAAATACTGTCCTTAATAGACTTCCAGGGGACTACACTCTCCTGTTTGTCCTGCCACCTCACTGGCTGCCCCTTCTCAGTCTCCTTTGTTAATATTCTTCATCTCTTTGACCTCTCAGTGTTGGAGTGCCTCAGTGCCTAGTCCTTGAACCACTTCTGTCTATCTTTGTATACCTGCTCCCTTGGTGTCTCATCCAGTCTGATGGCTAAGTACCATCTATGTGCTGATGATTCTCACAATTTTATCTCCAACCTGGGCCTCTCTCCAGAACTGAGTTATAATCCAAATGCTTGTTAAAATCTCCACTTGTATGTATAACAGACATCTATTTAGCAGGTCAAATATGAGCTCTTGCCTAACCCTAAACCTGTTCTCTTGAAATATTTTCCCCACGGCAAGTATCAATTCCAGTGGCTCAGGTCAAAATCTTGGGTTCATCCTTGACACTTTTTTCTATCTCACTCACATCCAATTTAACAACAAACTCTGTCTACTGTCTTCTCTGAATATATTTAAAATCTGACTACTTCTCAGCATGTTCACGGCCACCAAAGTTCTATGGTGCCATCATCTCTAATCTGGATCGTTGCTAGCCTCCTAGCTGATCTCTTGCTTTTTGCCCCTTTCTTTATTCAGTTCTCAACCCTGGAGTTGGTGTTCAGACCGTACTCAGATGCTATCATACCTCTATTTTGAACTGTTTAGCCACTTTCCATTTTAATAAGTGGGAAAGCCAAATTCCTTATGAAGGGCCTATAAGGCCTTATTGGAGATACTTCCCAGCTTCCCCTCAGACTTTAGCTCTTGCTTTTCTTCCCTTGCTCAAACAATTCCAGCTATGTTGGCTGCCTTACAGTACTTCACACATGCCATGCATACTCCCGCCTTAGGGCCTTTGTCAAGCTGCTACTTCTCCTTTAGCTCTCCATCCTTAAGTGTCTCAAGCCCTCACACTCACCTCATCATGAGTCACCTCTATGAGATCTTCCCTCGGCCAACATTTCCTGTCTCCCTTTCATGTTTTATTTTTTTTCCCATAGCAAGTATCATCTAATATTTTATATCTTAAAACTATTTTCCTTTTAAGAATTTGGTTTTATTTTCTAATTTGAGTTGTCCTTTATTTCTTTTTCTTTCTTTTAATTTCAACTTTACTATAGATTCAGGAGTATATATGCAGGTTTGTTATATGAGTATGTTCCATGATACTGAGGTTGGGGTATGAGTGATCCCATCACCCAGGTCATGAGCGTAGTACCCAATAGACACTTTTTCAACCCTTCTGCCTCTTCTTGCCTCCTCGCTCTAGTAGTCCTCATCGTCTGTTGTTTCTATCTTTATGTCCATGTGTACCCAATGTTTAGCTGCCACATGTAAGTGAGAACGTGGTATTTGGTTTCTATTTCTGCATTAATTTGCTTAGGAATACGGCCTCCAGCTACATCCATGTTGCTGCAAAGGATATGTTTTTTTGTTCTTTTCTATGGGTGTGTAGTATTCTATGGTATATATGTACCACATTTTATTTATTTAATTCACCATTGATGAATGGTATCTAGGTTGATTCCATGTCTTTGCGATAGTGAGTAGTACTGTGATGAACGTGTGAGTGCCTTGTCTTTTTGGTAGAACAATTTATTTTCCTTTGAGTATATACCCAGTATGGGATTGCTGGGTCAAATGGTAGTTCTTTGCTGTTTTATTTTTATTTTCTACCCGGCTCTAAACTCCTTAGGGAGTTGGGGTTTTCATCAGCCTTGTTCACTGATGTGTGAATGTTGCTTATCACCTAGAACTGCTGAATGAGTGTGAATGAATATGAATGACAAACAAATACATTGTGGTGGGGTGAGCCAGTGAAGCCCAGGTGAGTGAAGGCTGAGAGGAAGGCAAATGAGGGGCTAAGAGTAGTATATTCTGGATAAGAGCAGAGGATGCCTGAAGATGATAATTGAGTGTGAGGGGTTTGGGGCTTAATTTGGGGTCTTAGATGGTGGTGTTTAGACATTTTCTTTTGTATAAAAGGGGGACTCTTGAGTAGGGAGGTGCTCATATCTTTAGAAGATACAAGAAGATAGCCGTTTCTTCTCTGAGATTGTTCTGGAATGATGAGCAGTGATCCAGACACTGAGAGGTAAAACTAGTCGAGGAGTTAAATACATTGCTGTTGGTCCTGCTGGTGACATCCAGACTATTTAGTCTACTTTGATTCCTTAATCTGTCTTCTTGGGCAGGCTGATATTGGCTTCTCAGAAGTTTCTTGTCCTCATGAAAGACTAAATCTTCATAGTTTTGTCACACTTAATAAAATTCTTAGAATGCTGAGAACAAGGAGCTGCCACTGGAGCCGAAACAATTTGAGACATAATATATAGGTTTGGGAATAATGCCATGGGAAATCTTTTTGTGAATTATGACTTCTAGGTGTGAGCCTAGATAAAACCGTAACATTTGTAAACATTATCGTCTTAAAAGCACTTGACTCTTTGGACTGTTTGGTTATTGGGGGTGGGAAAAATATTATTCATTTACAGATAACAGAATATATAAACTACCAGCACATTTCTAAAAACTAAAGTAATTATCTGGGATGGGAATTCTATTCTGAGATTGTTGCATACTCTAATTAGGTCACTTCATATCTGATTAACTTTTAATATACTGCTTCTTGCTTTGTACATAGGTAAAGTCACTGATGGTGTAAAATTACATAGAATTCTGAATTATGCCAGATGATTTTCTAAGAAACCAGTTCACTGTGACAGCAATTGATATTTAATGAGGGGATTTTTTTCCTTTCATTCAGTGTGACATGTTACATGTATATTGGAGATTTTAAATGAGTAGATGTTTTTTTTCCTAATTGTGAAATAATGCCTGCTCATTGATAGAATTTGGAAAATGAAACTGATAATTTTTGCCATCCTGTGGTAGTCACTGTTAGTATTTTTGGTGGATTTTTGCCATTAAACAAAAGTGGAAATACTGCTTAGCTTGTATTGCACTTTGTTCATTTAATATTTTGTAATGAACGTTTTTATGTATTAGTCTTCCAAACGTAATTTTAAAGGATATGAAGGATGTCTTTCCATGCATCGTGAGTTCAGGTATTTTGCTCCTCAGCAAGATGGCTTGTAATTGGCCTCATGCAATAAAGCAGCAGCTGTTTTAGAGGCTCTTATTCTATGTTCTAGTCTGGTTATGATAAAAGAGAATTAAAAACATGGTCTTTGTTCTCAAAGGACATGAAAGCTGGGGCCTTGGTAATACAGGAAACCTTCTTGCCAATATATAGAAAGATGTTGAAATATTGGCTATAGCAAAAGGCTTGTTAACACCGAATGAGGCTCTGCTGCATCCATTCACCTAGAGAACGTGCACTATGATGCCTCTCAAAGATTCACTTGCAGGTGCCTCAGTGTACCTGATGGCTTGACTGTTGTTGCAGCCATTAGTACATCTCCTCCCTTCTTGCCACTTTTCTCTCCTCAAATCTCGCCAAAACCAGTTGTTTTTAATCTTAACACTACCCATCAGACTCCTATACTCACTGAAATACCTTCAGCCCCTAACCTCTAGAGGAGCTGAGGACATCATGGAGGGAAGGTAAGTCTTTCTCTGAAAGAGATTGTAGACCTGGGATATAATGGCTAAAGTGATCCCCAAGATGTTCTTTTGATGTTTGTAATTTCTCAGATTTTTTTTCTAGATACTTAATTTGCATTGCTTTGTTGTTGTTTCGTGAAAGAACAGACTTCTAATTTTAGAACACAAGGTGGAGAAATGGTAAAAACAGAGGCATAAGATCAAGTGATGGGTTAAAATGCCAGTCCTGTGATCCTTGATGTAGTTTTCCCTTTGATTGATCTCACTTGAAAGAATGCCTTTTCCTTCCTATTGTGGAGTACTACCTGCTGTCAGTTGGAGAAGGGGTAAGTTGAGTAACCTGTCAAAGACTTTCTAAGCTCCCTTCATATGGTTTGCAGAAACAGGGCTGGATTTTCATTTCTTCTTTCATTCAACAGGAGTCTCTTTCATGTTTGAAAATTGAAAACGCGTGGTTTTCAGTGTGGAGCGAGGATGTGTGTGCCCTCTGGCACACCTGTTTCTAATTTCCTGACTTGAAAGCGTAACCCATCAAAAGGAGCAGAAAAACAATTTCTTTGTGACATGCTGCTTCGTGGCCCTTGCTGGACTCATGGTCTTCGTGGCTTTGCCATCTTGGTTCCCTCTGTAGAAGGTTCTTGTGAGAGGTAGAATTCAGTAAATAGAACTAGTGCCTTTTATGGCTCAGGGCTGTTTTTGGTATTATTTTGTTGTTCTTTTCAGATCAGGAAATTTACTTGAAATAAGATTTATTTTAAAAATATATTAAATTTAGCTGAGCAGTATATGTTGGAAGGAAATCTGTAAGCTGATGAGTGAGCTGACTGGCTAGGAATAGGGTTTGGTTGAGTATACGAATGTTTAAATTCCATAGTGCTGCTTAACATAAACCAGATATTTCCAATGAGTTGCTTCGTATTTATGTGTACTTTAAAGTCATGCCAGCTTAAATGACTGTGAGGCACAATATGTTGACTTTGAGTTTTGTAAATTGAAAATTTGTTGCTATGAAAGTTGTACATGGTAACTCATCACTTTCCGAAGGTACTTAGTATGTCTGATACTGGCAAGCTGTCATGAAAAAATGGATGCCCAGGGAATTCTGGGCTTCTGCTTTCAGATGCTGGAAGTGTAGATATTTAGTTCTTAAGATTTCCTTGGACATTGTCAGCATAAGGATGGATCCTTAAACACAAACTTTAGTTTGGGTTTCTGTTTCTAAGTGTTCTTTGGGATACTAATCTTAATGGTGTATTCTCAAAGTTTTTTTTTTTTTTTTTTTTTTTAAAGTGTATGAATCACCTTGGGGAGCTTGTTTAAAGAAAGACTGTGATTCAGTGGGTCTGGGATGAGTCCTGGGATTCTGCATTTTTTACAAGCTCCCAGGAGATGCCGATGCTGCTAGTCCACAGACAGTACTGTAAGCAGCAAAGTAATACTTTGATGGGCAAAGTGGTGCTGTGCCCACAACACCCATCACATGCAAATTACCGGTTGCTTTCCTCATTGTGTTTTGGTGCCTCTAAAGCTAGGATGATCTTAAGTGTATATTCTTGACTCTCGGGTATCCCTGTGAGCATTAATGAATAGTTTAACAAGTGACCACTGGGGCTAGCATGGATGGGGACTACCAAGACAGGCTTACTGTGTTGGAAGAAGTGATGCTTATGTTTTCAGACTGTTACGGAATATACAGATTCCTGTATTTTAGCCAAGGTTCTTGCTGCAGATAGAAGTGAATACAACAAACTGCTAACTCAAAAAGGTACTGATAGAAGGGTTAGGAAGGCATAGTGCTGAATCAAATGTATTTTATTTTAACCAGCTCTGTTCATGTTGGCTGGTTAATTTGGGCAATGAATCATGGAGAAAAAGTGGGAACATGTAAATGTAAAATGCAGAAACAGTTTGCGTTTTTATTAACTTGTTATTGAATATATGTTATGGTTCTTATTAGTGAATTGCAGCATGATGCAGCCCACAGTATAAAATGCCATGATTAAAGGTACCTTACATTTTTATTTTCAGAATGTTTTGTTCATATCATGAAAAGTACATTTATTTATATGTTGTGTTTTTCATTTAGCTTTGATGAAAAAGAATTGAAATAAATGCTGACAAGTAGAAAGCATAGATAGTTGGTTAAAAAAATCTGAGTTAGGTACTGAAGAAATAGAGACTTCAACTAAAATTCTACAGTGGTATTTTAGGTCTGCCTGTACCTACATTGAATGGTAGAGCCAGGTACACTCAGGGACACATTGAGGTGAGGGATTTATGGGCTTTGGATTCAGACTTTGGTTTGAATCCTAATGGAGGGAGCAGATTGAAAGGATTGGGCCATCTTTCCTTATGGTGGACAGACACACAGCCATGCTAATTATCATGGATGTTCTCACTTGGCACCATTGAATTTCCTGTTGGTTGAGATTCTGTTATGGCTGTGTTTAATAATGCTGAGGAGTTCTGCTTTCTCCTTTTCTCTCTCTCTATCATAGGCCTAGAATGTTTTACTGGTTCTTCAGAATTTCCTAGTAAATTATATATGTTGTAATCTATCGTAATTATCACTGTTTACTAATATTGGTGATAGAATAATTAATAGGCTCCCAGTTGAAATCTGCTCTGATAATGTAGTGATGTGTTCTCAGAAATATAAAAGAATATTTACAGCAGTATAGCTAAGATAGCTAGTAAAATTCGTGTCAGAGGATAATAAGGATTTGAAGATTTCCTGCACATTTGTTTTGCCTGAGTTCTTTCTTGTCCTTAAAATTTAGATTTGCCTCTGCTCTACCTGTTATGCTTTCTTTCTCATGCAAAAGTAAATTTAGTGGGATATGGTAATATAATATTCTCAAGTTAAAGATTTTTTATCTTTGTTTTGCATATCCTCCTTTGTCTGATTCATCTTACCTGTTTTGATTTTATTCTTCATCTTAGTAGCAGGTCTTTCTTTGTAGCTTTTCATATCAGAATTATAACATCTGTATCTGGAATAAGCATAAGCAATGTAGTCCTGGACTTTCCTCAGAACCACCTCTACAAGTTAAACTCTGCTCATGCCATCAAGTTCATGGAGAGTTTTCAGCAACTCACTATGTGAATTGCACAGGTTTATCTTATAAATCTACAAGTTTGTGCAACTCTTACTATTTAATAGAAAGTCCTAGCTACTATCATTCACTTTACTTTTTCTTTCTGCTATAATTGCAGTATAAACAACTTAGCACAATTTCTTAAGGAGAAGTACATGTTTCTCCTTTTGCTCTGACTCCCTTCTCTCCTTAGCCAGGTGGTGAAGCCTGAGATGAGCTCAAATATCTTCTCTTTTCTGCAGCCATTCTCCCTCCCTCTCTCCCCATTTCTTGCTCTTCCTTCTGTCTCTCTCCCCCTCCCTCTTTTCTTTCTTCCCATGCCCTGCTCCAAAGATTTCTTCCCATGCCCTCCAAGATCAGTGGTGCTATGATGTGGCACGTATACTACTTGTATGGTTGTTCTTCTCCACAAAGCCTGGGAGCTCCTTGAGGATGAGATTATTGTCTTAAAGATTTAGTAGATACTCAATAAAACATCTGTTGAATTGAATTCAGGAATCCTTTACCTTTTTTGAAGCACTGTCAGATTCTGACTGCAAAGCGACTGACTTGTTCTGCACTGGTAAACCAGAACTAGTGTTCCTGTTTGCTTAGGAACTTCAGGTATTCATGGTGGAGGCTTTGTTCTATGAAGTGAAGGGTAGTTTAAGTTTGGATTGGTGTAGTTTTGATAAAATTGATTACCCTTTTAATACTTTTTCATTACTATAGTGATTAGGTTGCTTTGGGTTGCAGTTAACAGAAATTACAACACAAATGGGCTTGAATAATAATGAAGTACATGATTTTATTTAAGAGGAAGTTCAGAGGTAGGTAGACTCCAGGGTTGATTGGTTCAGGGGCTCCACTGATGAGATGAAGGACCCGGTTCTTCAGTTCCCTTGCTTGCTCTGTTGCCATCATTGTTGGCTTCTTTCTTGGGCTGATAGCACAATGACTACTGCATTGCCAGAAAACTCATCACAAAAACATCTCCAGAGGAATTTAAAAAACAATGATTTTTGTAGTTTTTTTTTCCTTGGAAGGAAGAACACCTTCTTTAGAAGCTCCCCAGCAGACTTGCTCAATCAGTGTTTTGTTAATTGGCTAATGTTGTATGCTTATTTGTGGATCAGTCACTGACACAGGAAAATGGGATTATGAACCAGTGATAGGCACATGACTATGGGTAGATGGAAAGCAGAACAAAATCAAGTTTCATTCTGGAAAGGAGAAGGGAGTAGACATGTAGGTGGTAGCCACCAGTGTCCTACTAAACTTGACATTTGTCATCATTTTGTGATCAGTAATAAGGGTGAACAAAAAAACTAAAAAAGATAATAAGGATGATAACTGTTAGCATTTGTTGAGCATTTACCATAGTCAGGTACTGTGCTGAGTACTTTTTACATAATGATTCTCATTTTCAAATAAATCTGAAGTTCAGAGAGGTCAAATAGTGCCAGAATGCCTGAGGAATATAAAATGTCTTCACTGACTGAAGGTGGAAAAATGTGAGAAGGAAGAAGAAAGGCTAAATCTAAATTTAATTAGCTATTTTTATTTTTACCAGAAAAGTTATAGACTAGGTATTTAGAGAGTTAAAAGAAAAAAACCCATGTAATTATCATTTAAATCTGTTCTTACCAAAGCCATGCCTCTTGCCATTATTTCTGGCTGAGAGCTGGACATAGAAAATGGACGTTTTTGTTTTTGTTTTGTATTTGATTTTGTTGAAAAATCAAATGCAAGAGATAAAAAAATGCCACCGCAAAGTTTGTTTATATCTTCATTTCACTTAAATTGAGTAGATGAAATGGAATCTGGCCTTTTTCATATTGTTTATGTTCTGCTTTGCTTCTTGGTTCTGGGGCAGGATTTCTAGTTGTGTTTGAATTTGTTTTCCTCTCAAGTAGCATTTGCAAAATTAGTGTGGAAATTAATAAACTCTTTCTATTCAATAAGTGTTGTAATTTTCCTATTATGACATAATATAATACTGTTTCATTAGCATAATAAAATTCAAATATGTGCTCATTTAGCCTCATTCTACTATTTTTTTTTTTTAGTCTAGAAGGAAGAAAGATGCCTTGCATAAGTAACCAATATAATCTTTATTTATTAACTTTCATTTTAGGTTCAGGGGTACATATACAGGTTTGTTATTTAGGAATATTGCAGAGGTTTGGTGTACAGATTATTTCATCACCCAGGTAATAAGCATAGTACCCAATAGGTAGTTTTTTGACCAGGAAGGTGTGAAAGATCTTTACAAGAATTACAAAACACTGCTCAAAGAAATCAGAGATGACACAAACAAATGGAAAAACATTCTATGCTCATAAATAGGAAGAATCAATATTGTTAAAATGGCCATAATACCCAAAGCATTAATAAATTCATTGCTATTCCTAATAAGCTACAATGACATCCTTCATAGAATTAGAAAAAATATCCTAAAATTCATATGGGACCAAAAAAGAGTCTGAATAGCCAGGGCAATCCTAGTTAAAAAGAACAAAGCTGGAGGCATCCCATTACCTGACTTTACTACGAGGGTACGGTAACTAAAACAGCATGGTACTGGTACAAAAACAGATATATAGACCAATGGAACAGAATAGAGAGCCCAGAAATAAGGCCACATACCTACAACCATCTGATCTTCAACAAAGTTGACAAAAACAAGCAATGGGAAAAGGACTCCCTATTCAATAAGTAGTGCAGGGATAATTGGCTAGCCGTATGCAAAAGATTGAAATTGCATCCCATCCTTACACCATATAGAAAAATCCATTCAAGATGGATTAAAGACTTAAATGAGAAACCTAAAATTATAAAAACCCTGGAAGATAACGTAGGCAATACCATTCTGAACATAGAGTTGGGCAAAGATTTCATGATGAAGACTTCAAAAGCGATTGCAATAGAAAGAAAAATTGATAAATGGGACCTAATTAAACTAAGGAGCTTCTGCACAACAAAAGAAACTATCAGCAGTAAACAGAATAGGAGAAAATATTTGCAAACTGTGCATGTGACAAAGATCTGATATCCAGAATCCATAAGGAAATTAAACAAATTCACAAGCAAAAAACAAACAAACAAACCCATTAAACCCGTGGGCAAAGGACATGAATGGACACATTTTAAGAGAAGACACTGTAATACTTAAAATGAAGGTTCATTTGAGTACCTCATTCTTTTCTTTTTTTTTTGTTTTTGTTTTTGTTTTTGGTTTTTGAAATGGAGCCTCCCTCTTTCACCAAGGCTGGAGTGCAATGACGCAATCTTGGCCCACTGCAACCTCCACCTCCCAGGTTCAAGCAATTCTCCTGCCTCGACCACCTGAGTAGCCGGGATTACAGGCACCCACCACCACTCCCAGCTAATTTTTGTATTCCTAGTAGAGACGGGGTTTCACCATGTTGGCCAGGCTGGTCTTGAACACCTGACCTCAGGTGATCTGCCCACCTTGGCCTCCCAAAGTGCTAGGTTTACAGGCATGAGCTACCATGCCCAGCCATCTCATTCATTTTCATCTCAATATAAGGGCAAAGTTAGATGCTTGATCTGTGTTTCATTTGTGTGTTATAAAAGGACATATGTAAGTAAAGTACAAAAAAATCAAAGTGACTGAAGTTGTTTTAATGAAACTGTTACATATAAATGATGTCGTGTGTGTGTGTGTGTGTGTGTGTGTGTGCGCGCGCGCCCTGATGAGTAGCTTCTGATTATTGTTTCAGCCATTCTGTTGGAAAATATTAGGTTCTTCATTAGATGAAGTTAGTCAGTCTGAAATAACAGTCTGTAGCTGTTTGATTACCTATTATCATCCCTAAACTTTCTGGCTTAACACAACAACCGTTTCTTTATTTCTCCTGATGTGTGTATTAACTAAGTTTGGTGTGCACAGTTCTTTTGCAGTCATGCCTGGAGATTCTCATGTGACTGCAACAGATGGTAGCTTGATTATATCTCCATGGTGGCTTCACTCTCATGGTTGGTGCCTTTGTGGGGATAACTAGAAGGCTGAGCTCAGCTGGTATGCTGGGATGCTTTGGTCTTGCTCTTCTCTGAGGGAGTATTGGAGATTCTCTGTATCTAACATGACCTCTTCAGCAAGGTAGCTGGATTTTTTATATAGTAACTCAGGACACTCAAAAGTGCAAATGTGAAAGCTGCCCAGCCTCCTTAGGGTTTAAGCCTGAGCTGACACTGTGTTTATTAGAGTGAATCACAGGGCCAATCCATATTCAGTGTAGGAGGGAATCACCTTAGGGAATGAATACTAGCAGCTTTGTTCACTGAGGGCCATCTTTGGAGGCTAGCAACTGTAGTAATTATTTTTTGGAGTAACATTTCTCCCTTAGAGAATTATCTGGATTTGTGGATTATCTCCCTAGAAACATAGATGTGAACATAATTACCTGCATAAGTGCACACACAGTTCTAAAATTTCATGGTATTCTTTATCATGGATTGTCAAACTCATAAAATTTAGAAGTTTGTTAACTCCTCCATTAGTGATTTAAATAACTTTATTGTTTTACAACAGTTGCACAGAATTCTGTTGTATAATTGTTCTATCCCCTTGGAATGACCATTGGGTTGTTTCCTAGTTTTTGGTTTTTTAATTTTTATTTATTTATTTTGCTATTTTAATAGTGATTTGCTTTTGCATAGTTTTTGTGTATGTGTCTATTTCCTTAATAAATTCCTGAAAATATAATTTCTGTCTCAAAAGGAGTGGATGTTTTAAAAGATTTTGGTAGATATTGACTAACTTCCCTGTTTTCTCCTAGGGATTTTACAGTTTTAATTCTTGTGTTTAAATCTTTATTTGAGTTGATTTTTGTATATGGTATCAGGATCCAATTTTGTGTGTGTGTGTGTGTGTGTGTGTGTGTGTTTAAGATAGATACTCTTTTCATTATTATGAAGTATTTTTAAATTGCATTATTGGTTATACATAAAAATGTCTATATTACATATGTAAGTTATAAAACATAAAAATATAACCAAACCCCTTGAATTTGCCATCAGCTTAATGCAAACATTTGCAATAATATTTGTCTCAGCTTTGTTAGGGTATAATTACAAATAAAAATTGTATTTTAGGTGTATACATGATATTTTGATGTACATATACATTGTGAGATGATTGCCACAATCAAGCTAATTAACATAATCCATCCACTCAACATAGTTACCTTTTTTGGTGTGGTGAGAATAAAGATCTACTCACTTGGCAAAGTTCAGTTCTACAATACATTATTATTAACTGTAGCCACAATGTTATATATTAGTCCTCCAGAATTTATTCATCTTACAGCTATAAATTCATACCCTGTGACCACTATCTCTTCATTTCCTCAACCCTGATAATCATTCTTCTATTCTCTGTTTCTATGAGCTTGACTTTAGATGTTATATATAAGTGAGATCATGCAGTATTTGTCTTTTTTTTTTTGGCTTATTTCACTTAGCATGAATATCCTCCAACTTCATCCATATTTTCACAAATGATAGGATTTTCTTGGTTTTAAAGGCTGAATCACACACACACACACACACACACACACACACACACTTTCTTCCTTTGTTCATTGATAGACACTTGGGTAGTTTCCGTATCTTGGCTATTGTGAATGCTGCTGCAGTGAAAATGGGAGTGCAATTATCTCTTTGAAGTACTGATTTTTCCTTTTGATGTATACCCAGAAGTGAGATTGCCCAACTGTATGGTAGTTCTATTTTTAACTTTTTGAGGAACCTCCCTGCTGTTTTCCAGAATTTCTATACTAATTTCTAATCCCACCAACATTGTACAAAGGTTCCCTTTTCTCCACATCGTTGTCAACACTTGTTGTTTTTTGATGTTTTGATAGTAGCCATCCTAAGAGTTGTGAGGGAGTACCTCATTGTGGTTTTGATTTGTGTTTATATTTACCTGATATTTTTATAGTTACCTGATATAGTAATGTTGACTATAGATTGAGTATCCTTTATCTGAAATGCTGGGGACCAGAAGTTTTTGAAATTTGTGCTCCAACTGTGTTCTAAAACTTCTCTTTTAGTCTCTGGACTCCCACAGATATATTTTCCTTTGTAGGTAGTTGTCAAATTGATGCTCCTGTAGGGGATTGATGATAGAAAGCTTCTATTCTACCATCTTGCTTATGTCACTCTGATTAATAATACTATTGCATCCTCTCCTACCTTGTCACAAATTCTTTTCCACAGGTAACCACTATTCTGAAATTTGTATATCATTCCCTTACTTTAAACAGAATGTTTAATCATATATATATGCATCCCGAAATAATATATTGTTAATTTTATGGTTTTTATTGACCTGTAGGTTTCTGGTATCATATGTTATATAGTCTTCTGTGTCTTCCTTCTTTTAGTAAATATACTTTTATAATTGTTCATATAGTTTCCATGTCACTCTAGTACATTTATTTTAGCTGTGAATACTCCATTATGTGACTGTAGTCCAGAGTTTTATGCTTTCTCCTGCATTTATTAACTGTAATTCTTCTAAAAAGACGACCTTTTGCTTATCATCTATTTGGCTACCCAGAGGTATAGTTCATACAGGAAAGTCAGAAAAGATGTTCACATCTTTTCTTAATATACTAATTTTCAAAATAATGAGATGATGCAATTCATCTAATTCAAATAATTAGATAATCTCCTAAGACACCCAACTAGGTTTCATTTTATATATTTTTAAAAAATTTCCTATTTATTTATTTGCTTATTTGTGAACTTGTTGATTTATGATTTTTTTGTATTCGATGTGTTTCAATCTATTACATCCACTATATTTTTTTCCTGCTTTGTTACTAAGTGCATGCACGTTTAGATTGTTATGTATTCTACTAATTGACACTTTTATTATAAAATATTCTCTTTATCTCTAGATAATTCTTTTTGTTTTGATGTCACTTTGTTTAATATTAATATAGTCAGAGCAACTTTCTTGTCCTTAGTATTTGTTATATTATTTTTTTATCTGTTCTACTTTTAGCCTAATTTGTCTGTATGGTAAAGTATGTTTCTTATAAACAAACAACAATTGGGTCTCCCATTTATTAATAAAAAGATTATTCTAGATTGATAACCTGTGCCTTTTACATGCAGTGTTTAGTCCATTTACATTTAATGTAAGTATTGATATAATTGGGCTAAATATACTGTCTTGCCTTTTGTTTTCTATTTTTTCTTTTTTATTATTGTTCTTCGCCAGAAATATTTTGCTATTATTCTATGTATTTTCTGTAGTTGCTGTAGGGATTGTAATATGCACCATTAATTTACCATGGTCCACTTAAGGATAATATTACTTTATGACAATGTAAGAAACTTTAAAAAGTGTAAGTCCATTATTTCTTTCTTGTTCTTTGAGCTGTAGGCATATTTTAATGTCCATATTATGTTATAAGCTCTAAAATATGTTACTGTTTTAGATATTCAGTTGTCTTTTAAAAAATTTACACATGCACTCACACACACTAAATATATATGCTTTTAAACTTATTGAATGAGTTCCACTTTCTGCTGCTTTCTTTTTAAAGAGTGAGCTCAGGGTTCTCTCTGTTACTGTTTTCCTTTAACCTAAATAAATGCCCTTTAGTAGTTTTATGTTTCATGTTTCCTGATGATAAGTCTTCTTAGCTTTGTCTATCATAAATGTCTTTACTTCCTTTTCACTTTTGAAGGATGTTTTCTCTGCATAGAGAATTCTGTGTTGGCTTTTTTCTTTCAATAATTTAAAAATGTCATCCCACTATCTTTTTGCATCCATTGTTTCTGGTGATAAGTTTTTGTAGTGGTCTCTTTATATGTAATTTTTTTTCTTTTTCCTGTCTGTTTTTAATATTTCATCTTTGCTTTCCAGTAGTTTTACTATGGTGTCCTTAAATGTGATAATGTTTGCATTATCCATTTTGGAGTTTTTTGAGGTTATTGGGTTGTTAGGTATGGAAAATTCTCAGCCATTATATTTTCAGATATTTATTCTGGCTTGCTCTCTCTTTTACTTCTGGGACTGTTGTTACATGCATTTAATATTGTTCTACAGATATTGGGTACTGCATTCCTATTTATTCATTCTTTTCCTGTTTGTATTTCAGTTTGGATAATTTCTCATGACTGTATCAAGTTCACCTATCCTTTTATTTGTTGTCTTTTGCTTGCTTTAAAACCCTCTGAATGCATTTTTGTTTTTGATACTTTTTCTTTTTGTGTATTTCTATTTGGTTTATTTTAATAGATTTTTCTGTGTTGGAGTTTTCACATCTTTATTGAATATTTTCCACTTACATAAATTGTTATTTTTCTTTTAAAAACCTTATCTGATAATTTCAACACCTGGGCTATTAGGCTACTTCTGGTGCCTGTTCCTTCTCTTGTTTCCCAGTCACATTATTTCTTACTTTTTCACATGTCTTATAATTATTGGTTGTATACTAAAATTATATTTGAAAACAGAAGAGACTGTGGAAGGTATTTGCCTCTAAAACGGGTATACTTTTTCTTATTCCATGCATCTAGTATGACACGTGTCAATCTCATCCATAGTTGAGTTGGGACTAGGTGTTCTTGCAGCAGTAGATTCAGTTCACTTTGGCCTCAGATACATATAAAACATATATATAATATATACACACATTTATATATATATATAAATCCTTTATTCATATAAACATATATAAATGTTTTATATTTAGAAAATATGTATGTGTTTTTGTTTTTATAGGTTCAGGGTGTGTATGTGCAGGTTTGTTACATGAAATGTCACATAATGGTGAGGTTTGGACTTCTAGTGTATCCATCACTCAAATTGTGAACACTGTACGCAACAGGTAGTTTTTCAACCTCATCCTCCTCTCACCATCCCCTCATTTGGAGTCCTCAGTGTCTATTATTTCTTTCTGTATGTTCATGTGTACTCATTGTATGGCTCCCATTTATGAGAGAGAACATACAGTATTTGATTTTCTATTTTTGAGTTATTTCATTTAGGATAATGGCCTTGAGCTCCAACCATGTTGCTGCAAAAGGTGTGATTTTATTTTTTTTTATGGCTGCAGAGTATTCCATGGTTTATACCAATTTTTTTTGGCTTAAATAACAAGCATTATTACTGCACAGGAGAAATTCTAAAGAAAAGTGCTTCAGTGGTCAGTGGTTGGTTTCTTTAGCATCAAAGACTCCATTCCTTTCCATCTTTCTGCTCTGTTATTCTCAACTCTTGACTTTGATACTCAGCTTGCCCTTTTATGGTCATAAGGAGGCTGCAGCTGCTCTAAGTCTTACAGTCTATTCAACAAAATTCAAAGACTGGGTGAAGTAACAGCTTTGTCTTGTGTCACTTTTTTTTTTTTTTTAAATGATTTAAGCTTTTATTTTAGATTCTTGGGGTACATGTGTAGGTTTGTTACCTGAGTATATTGTGTGACACTGAGTTCGGGTGTACAAGTGATCCCATCACCCAGGTAGTGAGCATAGTACTCAATAGGTAGTTTTTCAGCCCTTGCACTCCTCCCTCAATCTCCTCTATAGTAGTCCCTGGTATCTATTGTTTTCATCTTTATGACCATGTGTACCCAATGTTTAGCTCCCATTTATAGGTGTGAACATGTGGTGTTCGGTTCTCTGTTTTTGTGTTAGTTTGCTTAGGATGATGACTTCCAGCTACATTTATGTTGCTGCAAAGGACATATTTTCATTCTTTTTTATGTCTATGTATTTTCCAGGGTGTATATATACTACGTTTTCTTTTCTAATCCTCCGTTAATAGGCACCTCGGTTGATTCAACATCTTTACTATTGTGAATAGTCCTGTGATCAACATATGAGTACATGTGCCTTTTTTGTAGGACAATTTATTTTCCTTTGGGTATATAATTGGTAATGGGATTGCTGGGTCAAATGGTAGTTTTGTTTTTAGTTTTTTGAGAATAAATCTCCAAACTGCTTTCCACAGTGGCTGTATATTCCCACCAATGGTGTGTAAGTGTCCTCTTTTCTCTATGGTTTTGCCAACACCTATTTCTTTTTTTTTTTATTTTGCCTTTTTAGTAATAGCCATTCTAACTGGTGTGAGATGGTATCTCATTGTGATTTTGATTTGCATTTCTCTGATCATTAGTGATGTTGAACTCTTTTTTTTTTTGTATGTTTTTTGGCCATTTGTATGTCTTCTTTTGAAAAGTGTTTGTTCAGGCTGGGCACGGTGGCCCACGCCTGTAATCCTAGCACTTTGGGAGGCTGAGGTGGTTGGATCACTTGAGGTCAGGAGTTCAAGACCAGCCTGGCCAACATGGTAAAACCCTATCTCTGCTAAAAATGCAAAAATTAGCTCGGCATGGTGATAGGTGACTGTAGTACCAGCTACTCAGGAGGCTGAGGCACTAGAATCACTTGAACTTGGGAGGCAGAGGCTGCAGTGAACTGATTTTACACCACTGCACTCTTGCCTGGGTGACAAAATGAGACTCCATTTCAAAAAAAAAAAAATAAGGAAAAGTGTTTGCTCTTGTCCTTTGCCCACTTTTTAATGGGATTGTTTTTAGTTTATTGAGTTAAGTTCCTTATAGATTCAGGATATTAGACATTTGTCAGAAACATAGTTTGCAAATATTTTCTCCCATTGTGTGGGTTGTCTGTCTACTCTGTTGATGCATTCTTCTGCTGTGCAAAAGCTCTTTAGTTTAATTGGATCCCACTTGTCAGTTTTTGTTTTTATCACAGTTTCTTCTGAGGTCTTAGTCGTATATTCTTTGCCAAGGCTGCTGTCCAGGATGATATTTCCTAGGTTTTCTTCTAGGATTTTTATAGTTTGAGTCCTTACACTTAAATTTTTAATCCACCTTGAGTTAATTTTTGTATATTGTGAAAGGTAGGGGTCCAATTTCATTCTTCTTCGTATGGCTAACCAGTTATCCCAGCACCATTTATTAAAAAGAGAGTCCTTTTTTCATTGCTGATTTTTGTTAGCTTTGTTGAAGATTAGATGATTGTAGGTGTATGGCTTTATTTCTGAGTTTTCTATTCTGTTCCACTGGTCTATGTGTCTGTTTTTGTACCAGTGCCATGATGTTTTGGTTACTGTAGCCTTGTAGTATAACTTGAAGTCAGATAATGTGATGCCTCCAGCTGTCTTCTTTTTGCTTAGGATTGCTCTGGCTCTTTGGGCTCTTTTTTGTTTTCATATGCTGGCTTAAGATTTTTTTTTTCTTGAGATGAAGTCTTGCTCTGTCATCCAGGCTGGAGTGCAGTGGTGTGATCTCGGCTCACTGCAACCTCCGCCTGCTGAGTTCAAGCAATTCTCCTGCCTCAGCCTCCCGAGTAGCTGGTACTACAGGCATGTATCACCATGCCTGGCTAATTTTTTGTATTTTTAGTAGGGACAGAGTTTCACCGTGTTGGCCAGGCTGGTCTCGAACTCCTGGCCTCGTGATCTGCCTGCCTCAGCCTCCCAAAGTGCTGGGATTACAGGTGTAAGCCACCATGCCCAGCCGACATAAGATAACTTAATGGGAGTGTCAAATCTTATCATTCAGCAAAGACTGGGATCCCAGCACAAGCAAAACTCCAGATATCTCTTTATCTATTTATAGACCAATTGTCAGCTTTAGGAATCACGGAGGAACTTCTCTTTCTCTTGTTCTCGGTCTTTTACAGCCTACCTTTCAGATTATTGGGTCACTGGAGTGATTTTTACTTTCACCCATCTATGAGATCTTCCTTTGTCTTACCACTCTGCTCTCACACTTTGGAGGACAGTTACAGTGCACTTAGGTAAGATCCAGTGTGCTTCTGAGGGATTTATCCAGCTCTTTTTCACTTTTCCCATTGTTTGGTAGCTGCTGCCTTGCAGTAGGTGATGGTTCTGTGCATCCAGGTTGGCTCTTCTCCTTTAGCTGTCCTGTTTTGTCCCCACACTTCAGAATGCTGCTGCTTTTCACTTGCCAAAGGACTTGTGTACCTCAAAGTGTGGATATCTTTCAGCTCTCCTGCTCTACCCCACGTTTTTGGAGCTATTAGTGAAGACCTTTAGGAAAGAGCTGATGAATGGATTCAGCCATGTCTAGTGAATGGGGTTTCTTTTGATTCTAATTAATCATGTTAGCACACATATGGTCATTTAAACTTTATTAAAGTTCAACTAGTATTTTTATCTTCATCTACAGCATTTATTCTTTTTCCACTGCTTCCTTAGGAATTAAAGAGACCATGGCTCTGCTTTCTCATAAGGAAGGTTTATCTCTTTTAGGAATTATGTTCATTGAGATATTTGTGAATTTTAATGTTTCTGAGTTTGAGAAAGACTGTGGCTTGCTATTGTTATTACGGTTGGAGTGATGGACTCTTGCAAGTTTCTCTATCCTAACTAGAAGTGGAAATTTCAGGGATCTGTTTTGGAGGCATGTGAGACATATTAGAGGGTTTAGCCCATTATTTTAGCTGGTAAAATTGTCCATCTTTTGGCGAATGAAGCCCCTTTATATTGGTTTCTGTGATCTTTGACTTGACTATCTTTGGTAATTTCCTTGTTTTTAGGTAGAACAAGATGCCTCAGACTCCTCTTCGATACATCTTTCACTAGACCCAGGGACCCAGAACCAGTCATTTCTCCAATGATCCTCCTCCTCCTTTTTTTTAAAATAGGAAATGTGATTTTAACATAATAATCTAGTTTCCAAATTTTCACTGCAATTTCCATGTTAGCCTCTAGGCTTTGATAGTGTCACTGTTGCCTTTGTCACATGGAGTTCATTATTGCAGCAGCAGCATTAAAAATCAAAATCAGGCCAGGCACGGTGGCTCACTCCTGTAATCCCAGCACTTTGGGAGGCTGAAGAGGGCGGATCATGAGGCCAGGTGTTTGAGACCAGCCTGGCCAACATGGTGAAACCCTATCTCTAATTAAAATACAAAAATTAACTAGACATAGTGACAGGTGCCTGTATCCCAGCTACTCAGGAGGTTGAGGCAGGAGAATGGCCTGAACCTGGGAGGCAGAGGTTGCAATGAGCTGAGATCGCACCAGTGCACTCCAGCCTGGGTGATAGAGCGAGACTCCATCTCAAGAAAAAAAAATCAAAATCAAATGGAAACCTTAGCCTACCAGTTCAAAACCATATACTTAGGGGTTTTAAAATAAAATTATAGCTGTGTGGTTTCTTAATTTGGGATTTGTAGATCCTATGGAATCTACACATGGGTTTTTGTAGAGCATTCTGTGAATTACCTGAGACTATATGAAAAATTTTAGTCAAAGATATGTCTTTTTCTCGTAACCTGGGAGAGATTAGGAAGCACAATCTTAGGTAATTTTGAATAAGCTTGTAAATTAACTTGCTGGCTAAAATAAATTAAATAAATAAACTTAACAAGTAGTACAAGTTGATGTATTTCCTTCTTTTCCTGGTGTTATTTCTCAGTAAGTGTCAAATGAAAACTTTGAAGAGTCCCAAATTTTGTATTGTCTATTTGTCTTTTGTTACGTAACTCATTTGAGGTGGCCTTCCTATATTTTGCCCCTTTCTTCTTTTGTCTGCTTCTTTTATCTGATAATTTTTCTAGTTGGTGGTAAGATAGTTTTTGGACAATTTCTGTATTGATATTCCTTAAGTTCTACCCAGATGTAGAGAATAAAATAAGATTACCATTTTCTCCTTCCTCTTTCAGAACAGTTGTGTCTTTCCCTATCCTCAAAACTTCCCTTAATACTGTATTGAATGGAGAAAGGGATAAGCAATGACTGATAAGTAGCTTTAAGACTTCTTTCCACGGTACTTTATTTGGCCTCTAAATACTGAATGTTGTTTTTAAACTTTGGGCACAGCTTTAAAACTGATGAAATGGTTTATATTGCCTCTCCTTCGTACAGAGAAATTTATTGAGAAATAACATCAGCTCAGCCTTTATTTTCAGCTTTTAAAGAGGTCAAAATTACCCCCATAAATCATTTCTAAATTTTAAGCCATTAAGAAAATTATTAAATATTTAATATATATGGCTGGCTTAGTAGTTATAGGTTAGATTTATGGTGTAGTATAACTATCTTGCTTATGTTCTTTCTGTTTGTGGGCTTCATACCACATGTATAATCAATACATATAGTGAAATATTTATTTTACATGACATCTACATATTTGTAGATGTTTATAACTGCATTTGGCTTTTTTTTTTTTGGCTTATGAAATGCACATTATGCATACCATGGCTTAGAGGCAAAATAACATCTTTAATTTTATTTCTTTGGGATGTATTTGGTGACTTACTATTTATAGGACTTTCTGGTTAAAATTGGGGGCTGTCTACAGTCCTAAGTGTTAGTATCAGAACCTATTGTGCTACTTATTTGCAGATAATTATTACTATGATCATGTCCATGGTCTCAGATTTTTGGGGCTTTGGGTTTTCTTTGTTTGTGTCTCCTTTATTCATGTGATGATATTAGCCTGGTTTCTACAGTGACTGACTGGGAGGGAATAAGCATGTCACTAGGAGTCACAATACTTAGATCTTAGAATCTTAGTTCTTCCAAATCACTTTTCTTATTTGTCAAGTGGGGAGATAATAGTACTTTCCTTGCAAGTTAATTGTAAAGCCTCAGATATACAGTAGTTGATTATTTAATAGGGAATCAGTGAGTCAATGACCGTTTCTCACTAAAAAGTTTTCTATAGTTGAATTTAATCTAAGTATATTTTTTCATTAATGAACAGCTTTTAAAAAGGGTTTTTCCATAAGTCATCTGCCTATTGCAAGCCTCTTAACTAAATTTTAACCAGCAAGTTATTAAAGTTCTAAAAGTACAGTCAGGTGTAAATATTTTGTTTTGTGAGGAATATAAAGCCATTTAGTTTTTCAAGTGAGGAAACTGAAGCATAAATGTCATAAGTGACTCATTTCAGGTTCTACAGTGAGAGCTGATTCTCCTCATATGTGATCCCTCTCTCTGATGGAATAGGAATCCAGATAGAAGATTGACAAGAGTGTGAACTGAGCATTACAAACAGTGTTGCTTCTTTTATGGCTACTTTCCTAATGAAGTTTTCAGGTGTGGATAAATCTAATGCTTATACATATACTCTGTTTCCCAGATAAATGCAATATAATGATACAATCTTAGGGGTGCCACCATAGATAAGAATACCCCTTTTACTGGTGGTGGTTGCCTCTGATTTTTTCCCCCCTTCCCTGGGTTCATTTGTCCCTAATGCTCTAATTAGAGTGCTGTAATTTAGATAACTAAATTTAAATAATTTAGAACAGAAAGCAAAGTTCTGCTTTGTCATCTGTATTCACACTCAAAATGAATATTGGGTAAATTTCTACACTGAGGTGTGTATTAGTCAGGGTTCTCCAGAGGGACAGAACTTATAGGATATTTGTATATATGAAAGGGAGTTTATTAGGGAGACCTGGCTCACATGATTACAAGGTGAAGTCCTATGATAGGCCGCCTGCAAGCTGGGGAAGAAAGAATCCAGTAGTGGCTTAGTCTGAGTCCGAAAGCCTCAAAACCAAGGAAGCTGACAGTGCAGCCTTCAGTCTGTGGCCAAAGGCTCAAGAGCCCCCAGCAAACCACTGGTGTTAAGTCCAAGAATCCAAAGGCTGAAGAACCTGGAGTCTGATGTCCAAGGGCAGGAGGAGCAGGAAGAAGCATCCAGTATGGGAAAGGAAAAAGCCAGAAGACCCAGGAAGTGATGTTATTCCACCTTCTTCCACCTCCTTTGTTTTTGTTTTGCTGGCAGCCAATTGGATGGTGCCTACCCCCATTGAGGGTGGGTCTTCCTCTCCCAATCCACTGGCTCAAATGTCAGTCTCCTCTGGCAGCTCCCTCACAGAGACACTCAGAGGAGCAAGGAATAGAAAGAATAGCTGAAGTTTTGAGGACTTCAGACTTCTTCTGACTTTGTAGATTGGATGAAGGGTGTTCCCTACTCATGTTTGTTGAAGGTTTTTTTTGTTTGTTTGCTTTGATATGTTTTAGTTTTTTTTCAAAAAGGTTTTAATCTATGAAAGTATTTGGATCCATAAAACTGGAACTTTTCCCATTTATGGAGCTACTTAGACAGTTGGGATTTTGTGTGAGTGTGTGATTTAGTTATGTCCTCTCAATAAAATTGGCAATAGTGATAAAAACTAATATATAAAAGCACTTAGTATATGTACTCTATGTCTAGCACCGTGCTCTAGATATCTGTGTTTAATCATAACTGTTATATTTCTCTATATTAAAAATAATTATGAAACAGTAATGCACATATCAATCACATCCTACTTTGTAAGAGATGATAGCTCTAGGATATGATTATAAAATTGGTTTTTCTTTTGGTTATTATTTATCACAGAAAAAATGGAAAAGCCTGAGTTGTTTTTGATAGATTACAATAAATATCCAAAGTATGAGACAAGTTGTAGATTACAGAAAACTCAATATTTGGGAAAAACTAAATGTGTGTTGTTGAGCCGTAACGTTAAGACGTGACTGGAGTAGACATCTTCACCACTTACTCCATCTCGTTATGAAGCTCCTTATGTTTTTCCCTTGTATATAATACATTCCAGGTTTGATAACCATAGAGACACTGTGAAGACTAAAATCATGTGTGTGCTATCACTTTTAAGGTAGCTCTCTCTTTAATTTCACAAGACAGGCTTGAAAACCAGGAGTAACCTAACTCCAAAATTGGCAGTAAATCCTTTGACAGGGAAAAGGTGACGTACTGTGTAATAAATTCCTTTGTTGAAAAAGAGATGTTGCAATACTGGAAACCGAAGTACCAAATGTTTCCTTTTAAATTTGGAAAGGCCCTTTCTTATTACTTATTCCCTGTGGACTTCTAACAGGGGATGTGTTGAAAGATTTTTCAGATGCCCACTAGCCACAGAGAGAGTGAATGGCAGCATTTATAAGATGACATAAATACTTCAAAATCATCAGTAATCCTTGGAGATATGTGGTGTGCCAGGGGTACTGAATGTGAGCTTTTGTTATTGTTGAGCCTGTGCTTTTGTAGGAGGCTGCCTAGGAATGTGGGTTGTGTCTCTCCTGTGAATGCAACTTCACTTTTTCCCCCTGGGGCGCTTTGTATTAGAATTGAGGTGAGAGTGGTTTAGAAGACAAAAATTCTGCAAGGATAAAAAAGATCTGTGAGATTATGAGTTCTTTTTTAAAGTCCTAATCTTATTTTGAGATCCTGTGGAGCAATTATATTATCGACCTCAACCATTAGAACACTGTGTTAATACCTGGACACATAAAGGTCTTTTAATTTTCATTCTGTAATAATGTAGCTCATCCCAACATTGCTGCTACTACTACATGAGATAAAGACAAAAAAGATTGAAAATAATCTAGAAACACGGTGAAGATATAATAAAGACAAAAAAGATTGAAAATAATCTAGAAATGCAATGAAGATATATCTTATATGTTAGCCAAGAGTTGGTAAATTTTGATGTTTCTCTATTCTTGTTGCAAAAGCTTTTTAGTTTTTGTTACTTTTACCTTTTGGAACTAAAAACATAGTTTGAAAATATGATTTTGTTGGGCTGTCAGATTACCTACATTTAATTATCTTGTTTTGAAGGATGCGTCTATCACTAGCGCTGAAGTTAAAAAAATTATAAATGTTTGATGAAGGTCAGGTGACATAAAACACCCATAGCATCTGTTCATGTTCACTCTGATCAACTCGTGTACTCAAGATAAAGGAAAGTGAAGTGAATGGGGCCAAATCCCATAATGGGAAACTTTGCTTTGCCCTTTACTAACTTTGCCGTAAAAGAAAAATATTGTGAAAAGCAGGAGTGTAATCTTAAGTCAGGCAATAAACCTGTTGGAGAAAAAATAGGTATTTATTATAAATACTGGGGAAATAAAAGGAGTAAATAAGAAAAATCAAGCATAATCCACATTTTCTAGATAACCACAGTTAAAATGTTTCCTGCCAGACTAAGATAAATCTTTATCATACTATGTGTTTTGTTTTGATAATGGAAGGTTTACTCAGGTGGTCATTTTTACCCTATGTGAAGACTTAGCTTGATTTGAAGCAGTAGCCTTCATTTAGAATTAATTACAAGGCAAAGGATAAACTTTTAAATTCTATTTTAGGCTGCCTCAGTGATGATTGTCATGCTAGCTAAGAATCACCTTGTTTTAATAGAAGGAACATACAGAGAGTAGGATGAGAGGCATGAAAGTAATAGAAAGCTTTTCTTAAGATGGCTGTTATCCTCATTGTAGTATTTATTACATGTTTACTCTGTGCCCAACTCCATGCTAAATGCTTTATGTGAATTTTCTCATTTTGTCCTCAAAACAACCCTGTGAAGTAGTTGGTATCCCATTCCCCATTTTACAGCTAGAGAAACTGAGCCCTAAATAAAGACTCCCAAAGTCACCCTACTGGATTCAAACATGAGTCTGACTGTAGAATAGATACTATTAACTCTTATGCTATGTAGGCCTTAAGGTAGGGGGGTGTGTATAAGAGAGAGACAGGGTGGTGCAGGGGGAGGGAGGAAAGGAGGAGAGAAAGTGAGAGTGAATGGAGTAAATAAAGTTTACAAGGTGTCCTCTTAAAAAAGACCCTGCTGCTTGACCCAGAAATCTCAGATTTCTCCTAAAGATACATAAGCTTTTTGTAATGTAAGCTAATGTATTCACTAGAGAAATAATGGCATTGTTGGAAATATTTAGATGACAGGAAAATAAAGATATTTTATTAATTAACTCTTCTAGTTTCCTTGGGGTTTTGCCAACCTTTTCTGGACTGAGAGAAATCCACAAACAGATGATTTAAAGGTGGCTTCACTGAAGTGATGTCACATGATTGAGGAAAGCGGTCACTCTAAAGAATGATAAATATGCAGGACTCCATTTTTTAGACAATATAAAGTACTTAATCAAATTATTCTTTTTTTAATTCAAATTACCTAAAAAGAAATTCTGTAGTTGGAAGCAATTAAATAAATATATCTTGGGTTTCCCCCCGCTGCCAAAAGGTCAGTTAAAATAAATATTCTCAGATCAAATGATCTTTTTCATGTATTGCTGCTGATGGCATCTGATAAATATATGTAAATGAGCTTATCAGAAATTGTTGGATTCAACACAGAGTTGCATGTTTGAATTGGAGAAAGTAGCTAGAAGTCGTAATATTTCAGTGTAAAGTTTTTTGAGCCATTCTCAATCACCAGCAAAGAGTCACATATATAGATTAAGAATGCATTTGGCCCCATATATTCATTGACAGATGAATGAATAAAGAACACATGGTATATGCATACTTAGAGTTTCCATTTGGAAATATGAAAAAGTTATGGAGATAGATGGTGCTGATTGTTGTACAACAGTGTAAATGTACTTAGTGCCACTGAATTGCATACTTCAAAAATGGTTAAATAGTAATTTTATATTATTTATGATAGGAATGCATCTAGATTTAAAAATAGAACTGAATTGCATTGGCTAAAGAGGCAAGTTTTTAAAATTTAAACTTAAATTTAAAAAATCTCATGTAACAATATGCGTGGGAAGAGACTAGGTTTAGGCAGGCTACCCAGCAGTTCCCTCTGGTTTTCAGGTCTGTCCTTTCTCTCCTGCCTTCCTCAAAGGATGGAGTTTATTACTATTATTAATGTTATTTTAAAATTTATCTTACTCAGTGGCCATGGATAGGCCTTGATGCTCATGCATGTCACCCCTCAGTCACGCTGCTGTGCCTCATGCTTAGCTATGCAAGTGCAGGCATGGAAAGTTGTATTTAGTCAGATATGGCAGAAACATTCAACTTAATGCTCTCTGAAGATCCGTATATCCCCCCTATATTTCACAGGCCCCTTGCGGTTGCCTAAGAATATGTAGCTCTTCCTGGCCAGTGGACTGAAATGGTGATGATATTTGTCACTTCCAGCCTAAAGTGGTAAAACAGCCCTCTGGAACAGCAGGGTGGTCCTCTTGTTCTTGTGGAGGGGAAGTATGTGATTCAGGTAGTGCATTTACAGGTGATGGAGTCTCCGTCTGTGTAGGTTTGTTCTTTTTGCCTAGGGTTTGAGTGAGTGAGTGTGTGAAGCAGATCTTTAGGTCATGCAGGTATGATCTATAACATTAATGAGAATTATATTTTAAGTCACTGAGATTTGGGAATTGTTTTTGCAGCCCAGAATAGCTATTCTGACTGTTACTGCAGGTTGGGCTTTTGCCAGACATGTTTGATGAAGTGAGAGAAACAGGAAGGCTTTCAGGAGTACGGGAATGGGTGTAAGTTAATGAAGCATGAAATATTAGTTGTATAAGAATAGAGGTGAGGACCTGAGTGGGTTGAGGAATAGTTAAAAGGCAACAGAATTAATGGATGGCAGTTTTTGGTGAGATGCAAGGAATGTTGGAGTTAGAGGGAGCTGGAAAGATAGAAGTGAGATGATTGCAATTGAGGTCACTCAGGAGTTCATATTACTGCTAAAGATGGGAGTGAGTTTATCAGGTAGTGTGGATAACTGGAGGAGAGGATATCAGAATACCTAGAAGCCAAGATATTGGGAAAATCATCTAGATTAATATTAAATTCGGCAAGAATGATGACAAGTAGTAGTGTTGGGCAGAGTAAACGTGAGCTGGGAGTTAAAATCTCTAAGAAGTGAATTTGTCTTTCCACGTCCAAAACTGTCTCTGTTCACCCTCACTCTAGAATGGTAGTTTAGCTGATTCCAGGTTGGCAGTGTTTTTTTCTGTTTGTTTTTTGCCATAACACCTTTAAGATTAGTCTTGTGGCTTGTTTTGTTGCTTGGAGAGATATTTAGTTATCAGTTTAAAATTTTTGAATTTTTTTGTAGGTGATTTTTTTTCACTTTTCTTTTTGTTTATTTTTTAATATTTTCTTGTTGTCTTTGGTCCAGGGCTTCAAAATGATACAACTAAGGACAGATTTTAATTTTTATTCCCCTTTTTTGGAACTTTATTTGGATCTTTAGTTTAATAACTTAAATTCTGGAAAATTCTTATTCATTATTCAAATATTAGTGTTTTCTTCTCCTTTCGTTTCTCTCTTTCAAAATGCCTAAGGACATTATCATTTTACACTCTGGGCCTTTTAACTCCTCATTTTCTTTTTGTTTATCATTCTAGGCTACCTTTCTTTTTCTTAGTGTATTACAGTTTGCTCTGTTTCAGGGATAGGCAAACTATGACCTGTGGGCCTGTTTCTGTATGGCTCATGAGCTAAGAATGATTTTTTATTGTTAAGACTTGTTGCAAAAAATTAAGAAGATTTGATAGATGGAAATTACATGTAGCATTCAAAGCCTAAAATGTTTACTATTTGGCCTTTTATAATTTTTTTCAACCTCTGTCCAATTATTTTTCTTCTTAAAATGATAGTTTTTTTTGTTTGTTTTTTGCTATTGCTCATTCTTCCTTATGGTTGTATATATGTGTGTGTTGAAGTTGGGGGTTGCAATTTTTTATTGGGAGTTCATCTTCATTATGAGTTTTGAAAGTTTAGGTATACCCACAAGAGAAGATATGTATTATAATTCAGAAGTCTTTGAGCATGGGACATGCTGAATTCTCAGCAACAGGAAACATACTGGGAAAGAGTGAACTGGGGCTAAAGTAAGGGTTAGGATTAATCTGAAATGACCAGGCCATAGAGACTGGCACTCCTAAGGTCGTGGAAATGTCCAGGATTCCTGCTGAATCTAGGGTTTTTATATGAACCCTTGAGGTTGATATGTAGAATACACAATCGGCATTGACATCAGGACTGGCCAGAATGACAGTTAAGTGAATACTAAGTAACCAAGCAGGGGTCTGACATTTCTGGGGAGGTCTGACAGTATGTAGTAGCACCCCTGTTAAGTGCTGTGTACTCTGGGCTTACCAAAGAGTTGTGACTCAGTAACAGCCTGGCAGATGAATGGATGGGGAAAGAAATGAAGGTCAGGTCCATATTTTGAGCACTGGTAAGTACCAGGCAGGTATCTTCTGCAATCTTTGTCCTAGACTAATCAGACAGGAAGACTATGGAGAGATACCTCTAATAGTTGTTTTGTAGAACCCTTGGGATTTTCTACATAGACAATTATATCATCTGTGAATAGAGACAGTTTTACTTCTTCCTTTCTGCTCTTTATGGCCTTTTCCCCCTTTGCCTTATTACAATGGCTGAAATCTCTAGTACATTGTGAAGAGAAGTGATGAAAGCAGACACCATTGCCCTGTTTCTGATCCTAGGGAGAAACAGTGTTTTGTCATAAAGTATTATGTAACTGTAGGGTTTTTTTTTTTTTTTTTTGCAGATGTTCTTTATTTCTGGAAATTGATAACTATATTTACAGGCCTAATCTGATTCAAGTATAGTTTTTTTGGGCAGTGGGCAAGACTACATAGGTATGATTTTGTCGAGAGATACATGGTGTTTGGTATCTTTCTGTGTATTCGCAGCCACTGATGATTGCCTCTATCAATTACTACATTATGGGTTACAAATGGTTATATCTCAATTCTATATGTTCTTTTTCATTTATTATCTGGGATACTTATATAGAGAAAATATTCCTTCATAAATTGTTTGATTACTCTGGTATATAGTTTCTGTAAGAAGGACAGAAACATGCTTGCTTGTTTTCTTTTATCAGCTTTCAGAATAGTGAATTGGTTTCATAGCATCCTCCAAAGGTGACCAATGCTCTTAAAAACATGAGTCATGAATTTATTATGTGTTTTAATCTATTCATTTGTCATGCTTATTGATACTAAATAAGTGTGTATTTTTCTTTTTTTTAGAACTTGGTATTTTTCACTTCTAGGTTTCTTGTCAGGTCTTTTATAATCCATGTTTTCTGCTAAGATGTAAAAACATACACATACTCTTACTTGGATAAGTAAGGACAGAAAGAGGATATAATGAAAGATTTATTTCTGATATTGGTGATTAAAGAGTGGAACTGTTTGCCTTTGAGTCATACTTTAGCTCTATGGCAGCATACTTGGAATTTTGTAGGTAAAACCACAGAAGTCAAACTTTCTTTGAATGGAACCTACAGGAGAATAAGCTTTGGTGTCATGACTCCTTGTTAAAGATGACCAATGTCAGAGAATATAAGTTGTAATTTTAAAAGTTTCTTGGTAAAAAGATCATCAATAGTAAATTCTTGTATCACAACAGGATACAGGAATTTACAGGGAATTTCTGATATACATTGCGTATGATGTAATGTTAACTTCATGTGGTTCAGCTGCTTGACTTCAGACTTGTGTAGATAACCTTCTGAACATTCATTTAATTTATAATATGCCAATTTCCTAGCAATTGTTATTGTCTTAAAGTATAACGTTTCACTGTTCAACATCAAATATGTACACAAAGGGAATTAAACTTTATGGTGTTTCATGAGCTTAGCACAAGGTACATAGTAAGTGTCAAACACGGTTTCTTTCTGTTAGCTTTATTGTCATCTTTTTCACAATTATAAAAACAATATTGCAAAAATTTACTGAATAGGAAATGCCACAGAGTTATATATTGAATTATGTATTTAGATCTGCCTCTAAGTGTAGATATTCATTCACAAAGATATATTTAGATCCTGAAAGATGTTTACATTTGCTCTTTACCAAAAACTACAGGGAAGCCATTTCTGGCAAATATCTGGCACTTTCTAAAAAAAATTCATACTTTTACGAACTGATAACATTTGTGGCAATGAGTGTATATTGAAAGGCACCAATGTGGTTTAACAATTACACATAATATTTTTTAAGAGGATTTTTTTCATTAGTGCCTAACACCAGTCATAATACATATTAGCTAAACAGAACTATGTATCATATTAATTTGTATTGGTTTGGTTTTGGTTGATAAACTTTGTGTTTAGTTTCTGCTGAATCTCTTTACTAAAATTACCAGATTGCTCATGGAAGTCATTTCATCCCTCGCTGAATTATCTTCCAAGCTAACTACTCTCTTAAATGATGCATAAGGGTGTTCTAAAGCTATTGAAATAAACAGGGTGTTCTGTGCTGACTTTCTTCAACTGCTGGTTTCTTTGGATTTCTAGGATGTGGAGAGCATCTTGTGCGCACCATACTGGCTAGAGAATGTTCACATGCTTTACGAGCTGAAGATGCTCACCAAGCCCTGTTGGAGACTATGCAAAACAAGTTTATCAGTAAGTATAACATTAAGAAGGCTACATTCTTCTAAATATAGATTATTTCACTGCTATAAGCACTGTGTGTCAGGTACTCCATTTGTATTTCTACACCTACCTCTTGGGCCTAGCAAAGAGAAAGACCCACAGTTAAAATTGACTGCGAAAAGAAATTCCACCACAATAGCTAGTACAGAATGAAATCTTCCATATAACTAAGCTAATCCCCAAGCTATAAGACACCAACAAGGCTCACAGTGATATATAGTAGGATAAATATATAACTGTATGTTAAATTGCCCAGTGGCAAAATGTGAGCTGAGAAATGAGTAATGAATAGGCATTTAAGGTCTATCTCTAGTGATTTTTCAGAAAAAGGTTGATTATATTCATGTTACTATGTCCTCAAGTAGATCAGAATCAGACTTAAATTTTATTGTTATTTTGTTTTAACAATTACCATTGTTGAATGCTGTTTTAAAGGAAGACCAGATTCTTTGGCTTAATAGCATATGTTATTTACATAATAGTTATTAGTTACTAGATGCATTCTCAGAACGTTAATGATAAGGAATTATGTTAAGTGAAATAAGCCAGGCACAGAAAGAGTAGAAAAGTAGATGCTCATCAGAAGTTTACTACCTAGAAAGATCTCTATAATTAAAACTACAAAACACTAATGAACGAAATTGAAGAGGACACCAGAAATGGAAAAATACTTCATGTTTATGGATTGGAAGAATCAATACTGTTAAAATGTCCATACTACCCAAGCAATCTAAAGATTCAATGTAATCACTATAAAAATACAAATGACGTCCTTCTGAAATAGAAAAAACAATCCTAAAATTTATGTGGAACCACAAAAGACCCAGAATAGCTAAAGCTATCCTAAGCCAAAAATAACAAAACTGGAGGAATCACATTATATAACTTCAGATTATCCTGTAGTAACCAAAATGGCATGGGACCCGCATAAAAGCAGACACATAGACCAATGGAACAGAGTACAGAATCCAGAAACAAATCCACACACCTACAGTAAACTCATATTCCACAAAGGTGTCAAGAACATGTGCTCTGGAAAAAATCTCTTCAATAAATGGTGCTGGGAAAACTGGATATCCATATGCAGAAGAATGAAACTAGACTCCTATCTCTCACCATATGCAAAAATCAAATCGAAATGGATTAAATACTTAAATCTAAGATCCCAAACTATGAAACTCCTACAAGAAAACATTGGAGAAAATCTCTAGGACATTCATCTGGGCAAAATTACATGAGTAATACCTTACAAGCATAGGCAATCAAATAAAAAATGGACAGAAGAGATGATAAGTTAAAAAGCTTCTCCGTAGCAAAGGAAACATCAGCAAAATGAAGAGACAACTCATAGAATGGGAGAAAATACTTGCAAACTATCCATCTGACAAGGGATTAATAACTAGAATATAAAAGGAGTCCAAAAAACTCTATAGGAAAAAAAATCCTAAAATTTTATTATTATTATTAGAACTCTTACAAACTAATAATCTGATCAAAAAATGGGCAAACGATGTGAACAGAGATTTCTCAAATGAAGACATAAAAATTGCAAACAGGCATATGAAAAAGTGCTCAACATTATTGCTCATTAGAGAAATAGCAAATCAAAACTACAATGAAATGTTATCTCACTGCAGTTAAAATGGCTTATATCCAAAAGACAGGCAATAACAAACTCTGGTGAAGATGCAGAAAAAAGAGAACCCTAGTACACTGTTGGTGGGAATGTAAATTAGTACAACCACTATGGAGAACAGTTTAGAGGTTCCTCAAAAAACTAAAAATAGAGCTACCATGTAATCCAACAATCCCCTTGCTATGTATATCCCTAAAAGAAGGGAAATAGTATATTGAAGAGATATTTGCACTCCCATGTTTGTTACAGCACTGTTTACAATAGCCAAGATTCGGAAGCAACCTGTGTCTAGCAGATTAATGAATAAAGAAAATGTGTTATATATACACAATGGAGTACTTTGCAGCCATAAAAAAGAATGAGATCTTGTCATTTACAACAACATGGATGGAAGTGGGGGAAATCATTATGTTAAGTGAAATAAGCCAGACACAGAAAGACAAACACCACATGTTCTCACGTATTTGTGGGATCTAAAAGTCAAAACAATTGAACTCATGAACATAGAAAGTAGGATGGTTACCAGAGGCTGAGAAAGGTAGTGGAGGACCTGGCAGGAGATGTGGATGCTTACAGGTAAGAAAAAATAGAAAGAATGAATAAGACCTACTATTTGATAGCACAACAGGGTGACTATGGCCAATAATAACTTAATTATACATTTTGAAATAACTAAAAGAGTGTAATTGGATCATTTGTAACACAAAGGACAAAAGCTTGAGGGGATGGATACCCTATAGTAGACAATGTGATTATTTCACATTGCATTCCTGTATCAAAACATCTCATGTACCCCACATAGATATACACCTGCTATGTACCCATAAAAAATAAAAAATAAAAACATTCATTTCCTAGAAACCCTGTGATGGATGTGTAATTATGGCACATGGTAACTTTATGATTGTGAAGAATGATCCAAAATACTTCATTGAGTCTAAAGCTACAGATTAGCTAGTTCTACTTCTCCCAGTTTGGGTTTATGCTAAGGAGTTCCTGCACTCTACTCTTTTCTGTGCTTTGTCTAACTCTGTAAAACTGTTCATGAGTTGGACTGCAGTATTTCATCTTGCCACTGGGATGATGCCATCACCTAATAAATATTGAGCCCCATCTTAGAAGTTCGACTCGCGGAAAAGAACAAGAAATGTCAGAGCTCACCTAATAGATTCTCTTCCTTTAATAGCTGAAACTTAGTTTGCAAGAGTTCAGTGACTTCCCAAAGTCATCTTGTTAGCTAGTGGGTGTTTGTTGTGTAAGAACACACTGCCTTTTATTTAAAAAATAAAAAATAAAAGGTAAAATGGTAAGAAATACAGAACAGTGTTCTGGGAGTCAAGACAGTTTTTCCACTCTCAACTTTGTGTCTGTCTCATTGGATATAACAAATTGCTTCAGCAGTTTTATTAGGAATAAAAGCGGGAATGTTAGATAAGAAGCAGTTTCTAAATGCCTTCACCATGCTAAGTTCTATGTTTTGTCTAATGGATTCAGCCCATAAATGTGAATTCTTTTCAGTCAGATAATTTGGAAATGGGATTGAAAAAGGGAAAATTTCAGGAACTACTTAGGAAGCACAGATGATATTTACAAGGTAAATGGAAGGAAGTAAATTGGATTTATCAGAGCACTAGACTAGAGGAAAGGAAGTTGTTTTTTTCTCCTTTAACACATGGATGGTGTAATTAGTTGTTTGTTTTAGGACAAATCTCTTTATTCTTAATTTTCTCGTATGTAAAAGAAGGGGACAGATCTAGATGGTTCCTAAAATTCCTTCCAGCTCCAAAATTCTGTTTGGTACTTGGTTTAATTCAGAAGCCAAACTAAACTACTACTTTTATGAAGAATAGCTGTAGGCTGGGTGTTGTGGCCTATAATCCTGGCACTTTGGGAGGCCGAGGCAGGTGGATCACCTGAGGTGAGGCGTTCGAGACCAGCCTGGCCAACATGGTGAAATCTTGTCTCTACTAAAAATACAAAATCTCTACTAAAAATACAAAAATTAGCCAGGCATGGTGGCCGGTGCCTGTAATCCCAGCTACTCGGGAGGCTGAGGCAGGAAAATCACTTTAATCTAGAAGGCAGAAGTTGCAATGAGTCAAGATCACGCAGCTGCACTCCAGCAACAGAGCAAAAACTCCATCTCAAAAAAAAAAAAAAAGAATAGTTGTAAATCAAATTAGTCATTAAATGAAATTGTAAATGAAAACTGTTAATGGTAGATCTCGTTTCTATTTGAAATGATTTGGTTGAAATCCTTTTAGCCAACGATGGAAATAAGCTAGCAACCACTTTCTTTGTTTTGTGGAAACCACGATATTCTTCCCTTTTGCTTCCTTTGTTTTTTCTTTTTTAAAAGATTTGTGTAAATAATATATCTAGGGATTCTCATTACGATGCATACGTAGAAAAATTTTATGTAATAATCAAGTCCAGTAACTCCTTTTCATTCATTCTGAGAGTCATTTCTCCTGCCAGAAAGTACCACTGCTCACAGTTTGGTATGTATATTTACGGCTTTCCCTTACTCCTTTCCTGCCTTCCTCTCTTTCTTTTCTGTCTTCCTTCATTTTAAACAATCATATAGAAGAGATTTTTAATGTATTATTTTGTAATATACTTTCCACTTAACATAACTTAATGCTCTTAATATATCAGTATACACAGTTTTGTAGCCAAATATTTCATGGTTCCATAATGTATTCATTCCTCTACTGAAAGAGATTTGTCTGTAAATTTTGTCTGTATCATTTTACTGCATATAAATGCTTACTTCTTTATATTCTTTTAACTAAACAGTTTATATGATTCCATTTTCTCTCTTTTGTTAGCAATCAGTTATATATTTTTTAGTGGTTGCCCTAGAGTTTGGAATATATATTTACAATTAATCTAAGTTCACTTTTTTGGGTAAAAATTTAAGGGGTACAAGTGCAGTTTTTCTACATAGATATATTGTGTAGTGGTGAAGTCTCAGTTTTCAGTGTAACCTTCACCTGAATAATGTATATTGTACCCATTATGTAATTTCTCACCCCTCATTTCCCCCAACTCACACCCTTTTGAATCTCCACTCTGTATTATTCCACACTCTATGTCCATGTGTGCACATTATTTAGCTCCCACTTATAGGTGAGAACATTTGGTATTTGGTTTCCTGTTTGTGAGTTGTTTCGTTTAAGATAACGGCCTCCAACTCCATCCATGTTGCTCCAGAAGACATGATTTCATTCTTTTTTGTGGCTGAATAGTATTCCAGTGTGTGTGTGTGTGTGTGTGTGTGTGTGTATGTGTGTGCATGCGCATACGCACACACGTGCACGTGTGTATATCACGTTTTCTTTATCTAGTCATCTGTTGATGTACACTTCAGTTGATTCCATATCTTTGCTATTATGAAGAGTGCTGTGGTAAACATATAAGTGCAGTTATCCTTTTTGTATAATGATTTTCCTTGCGTGGACACCTATTAGGTCGATGCAAAAATAACTGCGGTTCCAGACCATGAATTTTAAATCATTATAACTAGGCTCAACCCTTGTTACTTATGGTTTTAATAATTTGTCTTTAGGTATTTTTCCTAAAGTAGCCAATAACTTACTAAAATAAAGATTTTTTTTTTCTTACTTCAATTTGAAACAAACTCTGTAACCATCTTAAATATAGGGTTTGTTTAAATCTATTTTTGATAACAAGAATTTAATGTGATAGACTGAATGAAGTAAAATTGAAAGGCATTTCAGAGATTGCAGTGTTTTTGTTTCCACTTACGTTACCTTATGCCAAGATCAGGGCTTTGGTTTGACTTAATAGTGGAAGCATAAAAGAGAATAACCAATCTGCACATTTCTTTAAAAACCACCCTTCATGTAACACACAAAACTCATAAAAATGGATACTGTAAAAATAGTGCCTTAATAATACTTCATGCTAACCAGCTGATTATAGACTGAATGCTTAGTTAAGTGGGGGAAGAAATAAGTAGTTTCCTTTTTAGTTGTTCTTTTTAAAAGATTATACACATATACACATATAAAGCCTCTTTCAATGATTCAGATGTGACTTTTCCTCTCCATGATTATTTTTCAACTAACTTAGTTTTGTGATTTACTCTTTTTGATGCAAACCTTGGCTGCATGTATGGTATGTGAACTGTGGGGCGGCATTATAGTTTCCTGTTCAGTACTTATTTTTTTAAGCTGGTTTCTGCTTATTACTAAGTATAATGATTGATAAAATGTTATCTGTGACAATGACTTCTCCTTTTTTTCTTTGAATGTCTGAACGAATCTAATCGCATCAATCTACAATCTTTGTGACTATTGTTGGAAAATTCCATGTGGAATATAGTATTATGATTTTGCTCTATATTTTACTTTTTCAAACAAATCAATAAAAAAATCCTATCAAAAAGTACACAAAGAACATGAATAGACATTTCTGCAAAGAAGATATATAGCCAAGAGACATGAAAAAATGCTCAACCATACTAAGTATTAGGGAAATGCAAATTAAAATCACAGCGAGATGCCACCTTACTCCTGCAAGAATGACCATAATTTAAAAGTCAAAAAACAATAAATGTCAGCATGGATGTAATGTAAAGAGAACACTTTTACACTGCTGGTGGGAATGTAAATTTGTGCAACCATTATGGAAAACAGTATGGAGATTCCTTAAAGATCTAAAAGTAGAACTACCATTTGATCCAGCAATCCCACTACTGAGTAGCTACCCAAAGGAAAATAAGTCATTATATGAAGAAGACACATGCACATACAAATTTATAGGAACACAATTTATAATTGCAAAGATACAGAGCCAACCTTAGTACCCATTGATTAACTAGTGGATAAACAAAATATGGTGTATACATACTATAGAATACTACTCAACCATAAAAAAGAATGAAATAATATCTTTTACAGACACTTGGATGGGGCTGGAGGCCGTTATTCTAAGTGAAGTAACTCAAGAATAGAAAACCAAATATATGTTCTCACTTAAATAGGAGCTAAGCTGTGAGGACACAAAGGCATAAGAGTGATATAACGGACTTTGAGGGCTCATGGGAGAAGGTTGGGAGGGGAGTGAAGGATAAAAGACTACATATTGGGCACAGTATATACTGCTTAGGTGACAGGTTCACTAAAATACCAGAAATAATCACTTAAAGAATGTATTCATGTAACCTCAAACCATTGAAATACCCCCAAACTATTGAAATAAAAAAATTAAAACCTTAATAGTTAAACTCCTTTTCTATTTTTATTTCTTTTTAAGACTAGGTCTCCCTCTGTCATGCAGGCTGGAGTGCAGTAGCACCATCATAGCTCACTGTAACTGAAAACTCCTGGGCTCTAGCCATCTTTGCGCCTCAGCCTTCTAAGTAGCTAGGACTATAGGCACTTACTATCACATCCAGCTGAAGTTTTAATTTTTGTGTGGAGACAGGGTCTCAGTATGTTGCCCAGGCTGGTTTTGAACTCCGGAGCTCCAGTAATCCTCCTGATTCTACCTCCCAAAGTGCTGGGATTACAGTTGTGAGCCACCATGCCTGGCCCATAAACTCTTCATATGGTAAAGTAGGAAAAGCTGAAGAGTTCAAAAGAAGCAGAGCAAGGTGTCATATCTGGTAGATCAAGGAGAGTCATGAATGAAGTGTCTTCTGGAGGGAAAATCTTGGGGTTTGTTTTATGATCAGCAAGTTATCTAATTTAACAGGTAGACAGAGTATAGTTAAGAGAGTGGTACAATTACAAGTGAAAAAGCAAACAAGCAATTGGACTTAATATGTTGGACAGCCACATAAGGCTTTTGGCAATAGAGTTTTAGTCTGTGATGTGGGATGGATTGGAGTGAGGAGACCTTGGAGATGAGGTACTGATTTTTAGGCAGTGGCAATTAGAGAAGCAGAATTAGTTGGATAGAAAGGATCATGTACTAAAGACTCTCAAAGAGAATCTCTGGGGCTCAATGGCTGATATAGAATGTGACAGGTGTGGGGAAAGAGGCATCAGAATGGCTGGAGTTTTGATTCTGAAGGACATGGTATTACATGCCCGTCAGAAATTATAGGAATGTCATATATGAAACATTGGATATGTAAAGAGAATGGGTTTGACCATGCTGGTATAGAGGTATTTGCAGAAATGACAGTTGTCTTATGTGGGGCTAGACCTTGAGAGGGGATTTGAGACTTTGGGGTTGTCATTACAATTTATGGTACTTCCATATGCAGGATTCAGCTGAGAGGCCTGATCTGCTCACATGTCATTTTTTCAAAGAAGCTTTCCTATCCACCCTACCTAAAATTTTACTCCTCTTCCTGCCCTCCTATTCTGGTTTATGTTTCTGTGTAACCCTTCTTGATTTGTTCTATATTTACTTGTTATTATTGTCTGTCTCCCTTAAGCAGGGCATAAACTTTAGGAGAGCAGAGGTTTTGACTATTATTTTTAACCCCCATTGCTAGAAAAAGAGTATCCTTTGAAGGGGATAGACAAGAGAGAAAGAATGACGGAAGAGAATAGGATACTTGCGATTTGGAAGCCAGAGATAGAAGGGATTTTTTTTTTTTAACATAACTGAAAGGATTGCTATGTATTTAGAGATGTAAAAAAATATGCAGAGAAAGCTTTTGGGGTTGGGCATTAAGAGGATACAGGTCAACTCTGAAGTTTGTGTAGTGGCAGAGTAAGAAAAGAACGTCATCAGAAATGATAAAGAAGGGGACAAGTTAGATGCTTTAGACTCCAAGTCATCTTGTCAATAGGTGACTGACATCCAGCAACTTCACTTCTAAAATGTGTACAAGTAGTACACAAACATATACCTTGTGTTTTATCTTCTTTTTTTCTTCAACTAGACTACATCTTCTAGGGGGTCACAAAGTTGCAAAATAAAATCATATTTTTCTTTGTGACATAAGATACGTAAGTATAATCTCATAATATTTTTAAGTGTATAGAAGTTTTATAAAATGTGTAGAATGCATTTAAGTGAGTAGGTGGATTGGGAATAAAAGGAAAAAAAAGATGGGAAATTTCTATAAGGATGACAGTCACTTAGAAAATGAATGTGGCTTTGTAAGAGCCATCAAGAATATTCATTAGGAAGCTCATGGTAGAATTCAATGCCTTTTGCTTGCCCCTTTCTGGGGTGTTGTTATGGTGAGCTCTGAAGTATCTCTCAGAGTGCCTTCCCTACCTTTTTTTAAATTGAAGCTTAAGAAATAACTCATTTGAAACAAGATGCAGAAAGTTTGTGTAGGAATGTCAGGAGGTTGAAGAATAGGAAGAGTGATTAGATAGATAATCCTCAGTGAAATTATTGAAGGTGATAGACATTTGAGACTTTTTTTCCTTTGGATAGAATGGATGATTAAAAATCACATTTAGAAGCCAAGGCAGGCCGATCATTTGAGGTCAGGAGTTTGATAGCAACCTGGCCAACATGGCAAAACCCTGTCTCTACTAAAAATACAAAAATTAGCCAGGTGTGGTGTCAGGTGCCTGTAGTCCCAACTACTTGGGAGGCTGAGGCAGGAGAAGGGCTTGAACGCGGGAGGCAGTGGTTGCAGTGAGCAAAGATCATGCCACTATGTTCCAGCCTGGGTGACAGAGGAAGACACTGTCTAAAAAAAAATCACATTTATTGACCCAGACAACTGTCATTTGAAAATAAATAGTTCATCTGCGTGTTATATTAACACCTACATTTGATTTTTTTCAGTACATGTTGATTATGAAAAACAACCATCACAATTTCCAAAGAACCTAGAAGTTACCTTCTTTGATATGGTGGATACATTTTTATCTTGGGATGATACTGAGTCAGTGTGTGTGGGAAGTCCAATTATTTTTCTCTTCTTCCTTTCTTCTTACAAATAAGAAAAAGAAACAATTTTGTTACTGCATTAAATTACTGACAGTATTGATCAGCAGCAGACTAATAAGATGGACTTATCAGAATCAGTGGAAATGGGTAGCTGGCAGCAAGAGAATAACTTCTTGGATTTGGGGCTCTCAAAATAGAAGTTGGTTTTCTCCCTGTGGCTAAGGTTTCCTGTTTGCATGAAAGCCTTCTAGAGCCTGGAAATTTCATATATTTTGTACACTTGGAGCTTTTTAAGTAGCAGATAATGATTGTATCAACCACAGATGTATTCTTCACCCAGGGGAACCAAACCAAAAAGCCATTTAAAATAACTACTAAATTTTGATAACTGGAAATAATTTTGTAACGTTATTTGGTTGGAAAGCAAATAAGCATACTACTAACAAAGGCAAAACAAAAAACCAAACTCCCACACTGTGTAAACAGTCTCACGTTACGTTAAAAAGAACTATTGTTTTGTTACTGGTTTATTTGATTTTAAAAATGATCAGTTTGGGGGACTGGACTTCATGGACTTGATTGTAAAGGTTGGTGCCATCCCACAACTGGGAGCAGCCAAACTATTCACAATTGGTACTTTATTGAGTTTTATGTTAAAAGATGTTTATGAAGTATTAGGATGTAATTTAAACCATACAATGAGTTTGTTTTATTTCATGCAGAAAAAAAAAAAAAACAAAAATCCTTGTTTCCATATTAGCAATTTTTTTTTTCTCCTAAGGGTACTGATTAGGTGATCAAAAAGCTTTTTGTCTGTTCCTTTAGTTTGTAAGCATATGGGGAAAACCACTAATATTAGTTACAATAACTCAAAGTATATAATTATAATGTTAGAAGAAGCAAAGGGAAATTAAATCATATGACTCTGAAGGTTGAGTTATACAGTATATTGACTGATTAGTCTGAATAGGGCCTAAGCTGCATTCTGTGGATTAGGTGAATAAATCCATAGTTATTATAATGCTCATAACATAATTTAGAATTATTTTATAGTTGTGAAGTTGCTTCCCCTCATTATAATCATAGTTTTTAAAACCTATCAGATATTTGAAAATAACTATGACTTTTGAGCCTGTGGAAACCACATATTCATGAGGAAAGAATGAAGTGTGTTAAACAATGTTATCTTAACCTTTTATGAATGTGGTAAAACCCAGCCAATTCATTAGCATCTACAGAGGGCAGTTTATGCTGAGTGCTTCTCAAATAGTCTGTCTGAGGCTTAATGACATTAGTGATTTTCTGATATTTTACTGTACTTCTGAGTTGATTTTTAGTTTCAAATTGGGTAAGCTCAGAGTATCTTTAAGTAGCAAGATTTCTAGTCATTTAAACTACTTAAACGAAATCAAACAGCAGGCTTCATTTGAATTTGTGATTAGGAATTCTGTAATTGTATTTGTTAGGAAAATTTTGAATGTGTTTGCTCTAAGTTTATGTGTTTGTGTTTTTTTTTGTTTGTTTTTTTGTTTTTTGAGATGGAGTTTCACTTTCGTTGCTCAGGCTGGAGTGCAGTGATACGACCTCAGCTCACTGCAACTCTGCCTCCTGGGTTCAAGCAATTCTCCTGTCTCAGCCTCTAAAGTAGCTGGGATTACAGGCATACACCACCATGTCTGGCTAACTTTGTATTTTTAGTAGAGATGAGGTTTCACGATGTTGGCCAGGCTGGTCTTGAACTCCTGACCTCAGGTGATCCACCCGCCTCGGCCTCCCAAAGTGCTGGGATTACAGGCGTGAGCCACCATGCCTCTGTGTGTGTGTGTGTGTGTGTGTGTGTGTGTGTGTGTGTGTGTGTGTTTAGGGGACCTTTTTTTTTTAAAGGTCAAAAATAATCCTGCTTATCTTTCTTCCCTTCTTTTTCTTTTTTTCTTGTAAAATATGTACAGTTCCAAAGAGCTTCTTATATTCTGTAATATTGAGAGACAAAGATGCAAAACACGTGACTATGTTATTAATATAGAAGTCAATATTTAAAGAATCCAACCCAAGTACCAATTGACAGACAACCAGTGCTATAGGTAAAAATTAGCTCCTTTGGTCAAATAATTTTGAAACAGTGATACTTTAAACAAGATAATTTGAGAGTAATTAGCTTCTGATTGTGTTTTTTAGAAAGACATTTTAAAGATGGTTGAAGAAATGTTAATAGTTTAGATGGAAATTGGAATTACTATTTATAGTCTTAGGCATGATGATATTATTGTGGTTTAGATAGGAGAATGTTCTTGTTCAGGTGATGTCTTCATTTAGGATGAAGAGTTACAATGTTTGAAAATTACCTGCCAGTGCCTCAGAAAAAAAAAAGTATTTGTGTGTATGTGTGTGTGTGCATGTGGGTGTGTATTGTGTGTATGTTAATTTCAATCTCTATGAGAAAACTCAAATGTAGCAAAATGTTAATAAGAGAATCTAGGTGAAGAGTATATAAATCTTCATGGTATTATGTTTTCAGCTTCCCTGATTTGAAACCTTAAAAAGCCGTAGGAAAACTGACTTAAAAAAGTAGTATTAATGTTTCTTGAACATATTTTAGTTTTCTTTTGAAGTCATTTCTGTGGCTTAAAAAAGCACAGACAAGCCCACTTTGCCTACCTCACAAAGTTACTATGGATAAAGTGAGATTAGGTATATAAAAGCTGAGAAAATTCTGTACACATGTGAGCTGTCGCTGCTGTTCTTCATGAGATAGTCATGTCCACATTTTAGTAGTATGATGTCCTGATTTCAGTCTCTGATGATGAATAAGGAAGTTGCTTTTTTGGCTTTCTTTTTTTTTTTTTTGTTTGAGATGGAGTCTTGCTCTTTCACCCAGGTTAGAGTATAGTGATGCGATCTTAGCTTACTGCAGCCTCTGCTTCAGCCTCCTGAGTAGCTGGGGTTACAGGCATATGCCACCAAGGCCAGCTAATTTTTGTCTTTTTAGAAGAGACGGGGTTTCACCATGTTGGCCAGACTGGTCTCGATCTCCTGACCTTAAGATCTTCCTGACTCAGCCTCCCAAAGTGCTGGGATTACAGGCGTGAACCACCATGCCCAGCCAGAAGTGGCTCTTTTATTTTAAAGAGGACTTATATAACTGGATTTGTATAAGGTGATCCAAACTGGAGTTTACAGATTCTTTGCATGTTTGCTCTCATCAGTGCCAAAATAAAGGTACACAAGTCTTATTTTGTGATATAGCTGCTCAAAATAAAATTTTACAGGTTTTTATGAGTTTTTAACATATTTTATTAGCTTATTTTTCTTCTTTATGTTAACCTGAAGAATATTCAGTGCAGGTTTCCAATTTGAAGCTTTTTTTTTTAATTAAACTTTTTATTTTGTCTTAATTGTAGATTCACATGCAGTTGAAAGAAATAATACAGAGAAATCTATATACCAGTTACTCAGTTTCTCCCAATGTTAGTGTCTTGCAAAATTATAATAAAATGTCACAACTGGGGTATTGGTATTGATACAGTTCGCCAGTCTTACTCAGTTTTCCCATTTTACTTGTAGTTTGTGTGTGTGTGCGTATGTGTATGTGTATTTAGTGCTATGCAATTTTATCATGTGTGGTTCATGTATTCAACACAAGTGATGATACAGAACCCCTTAATCATCACAACGATCCCTCAGTTTCCCCCTTTATAACCACATCACCTCACTGTCACTCACCCACGCACCCTGACTTTAATCCCTGGCCACCAATAGTCTTCTCTCTGTTTCTACAATTTTGTCATTTCAAAAATGTTATATAGATGGAATCCTTCAGTATGTTACTTTTTAGGATTGTCTCTTTATACTCAGCAAAATTCCCTGGAGATTCATTCATGTTTTAGTGTATATCAGTAGTTCCTTTCATTACTGAGTAGTATTCCCAGGTGCAGACACACCATAATTTGTTGAACCTTTACTCACTGAAATACATCTGGGTTTCTAGTTTTTTAGTATTATAAATAAATTAGTTTTGAGTATTATAAATAAATTACTGTGAGTACTAGTGTACCAATTTTTGTGTTCGCATGAGTTTTCATTTCTTTAGAATAAATGCTCAAAAGTATGTTTTCTGGGTCTTTGGGTATTTAAGGAACCACCAAGTTATTTTCCAGAGTGGCTGTAACATACCATATTATCAGTAGCAAGGTATGAGTGTTTCAGTTTCTGCACATCTTTGCCAGGTTTGTCAATATCTTTTATTGAACTATTCTGAGAGATGTATAATGATACTGTTTTTTTTTCCTAGTCATCTGCCTTTCTGCTTTTTAAAAAATTGTGGTAAAATACACATGGCATGAAGTTTATCATCTTAACCTTTTTTAGGGAGAGAGAGGGTCTTGCTCTGTCACTGTGGCTCACTATAGACTTGACCTTCTGGGCTTAAGTGATCCTCCCACTTCAGCCTCCCAAGTAACTGGGACTCAAGGCATGAGCAACCATGCCTGGCTAATTTTATTATTATTTATGTTTTAGAGATAGAATCTCTCTCTATTGCCCAGGCTGGTCTTGAATTCCTGGCTTCAAGCAATCTTCCTGTCCCGGCTTTCCCAAGTGTTGGGATTACAGGCATGAGCCACTGTGCGGGCCTGGCCTTAAGCGTAAGTGTACAGTTCCATAGTGTTAAGTATGTTCACATTCTTGTGCAGCCAATCTTCAGACTCTTTTCTTGTTGCAAAACTGAACTTCTATATCCATTAAACAACTTCCCTTTCCCTCCTCTCTGTAGCCCCTGGCAACTATCATTCTACTTTTTACCTTAATGAATTTGGCTACTCTGGGTACCTCTTGTAAGTGGAATCATGTAGTATTTGACCTTTTGCAACTGGCTTATTTCACTTAGAATAATGTCCTTAAGGTTCATCTGAGTTGTTGCATTCTGTGTCAGAATTTCATCCCATTTTATTTCTAAATACCTTATTATATGTATATACCACATTTTGTTTATCCGTTCATCTGTCAATGGACATTTGGGTTGTTTCCTCCTTATATTAGGTTGCTAGGGCTACTATAACAAAGTACCATAGACTGGGTGCCTCAAACAATACAAATGTATTTCCTCACAGTTAAGGAGGCCAGAAGTCCAAGTTCAAGATGTCAGCAGGGTTGGTTTCTAATGAGGTCTCTTTCTCCTTGGTTTGTAGATGACCGTCTTATTCCAGAGTCTTCTCATGGTCTTTCCTCTGTGAGTTTCTGTGTCCTAATTTCCTCTTGTAATGGCACAAGCCATATTGGATTAGAGCCCACCCTAATGACTTCATTTTGCCTCAATTAAGTCTTTAAAAACCCTGTCTCCAATATAGTTATATTCTGAGGTACTGGGGATTAGGACTTCAAAATATGAATTTGGGGAGCAGGAGATACTGTTTAGCCTGTGGCTATGGTGAATAATATCTTTGGCTCTTGTGAATAATGCTGTGATTAACATGGGTGTACAAATATCTCTTTGAGACTTTGGTTTCAGTTCTTTTGGGTAACTATCCAGAAGTGGAATTGCTGGGTTGTATGGTAATTCTGTTTTTAGTTTTTTGAGGAACTGCTATACTGTTTTCCTTAGCAGCTGCACGTTTTACATTCCCACCAACACTTCTTTCCCATTTCTTTACATCCTCACCAACACTTGTTATTTTCTGGGTTTTTTCCTTTTCTGATAGTAGCCATCCTAATGGGTATGTGTTGCTATCTCTTTGTAGTTTTGGTTTGCTTTTTGCTATTAATTAGTGTCATAAATATGTTTTCATGTGCTTATTGTTCATTCGTATATCTTTGGAGAAGATAAGTATGAAGTGCTTTGCCCATTTTTTGATTGGGTTGTTTGGTTTATTTGTTATTGAGTTATAAAGTTCTTTGTATATTCTGGATATTAGCCCCTTATTATATATATGATTTACAAATATTTTCTGTTATTCCATAGATCATGTCCTTTAATACACAGAAGAACTTTTTAATTTTAATTTTGATGTAGTCTAATTTGCCTGTTTTTACATTTGTTGCCTGTTCTTGTGGTGTCATATCCAAAAAGTCATTGCCAAATCCAATGTCATGAAGCTTGCCCCCTGTATTTTCTTACAGGAGTTTTATAGTTTTTACTCTTATGTTTATATCTTTGATTCATTATGAGTTTATTTTTGCATATGTTGTAAAACAAGGGTCGAACTTAATTACTTTGCATGTGGATATTCAGTTTTTCTGGCGTCATTATTGAAAAAGACTATCCTTTTCTCATCAAATGGTCTTGACACCCTTGTTGAGAAATCATTTGACCTTGCATGTGAGTGTTTATTTCTGGGCTTTCTATTCTATTCCATTGATCTATATGTCTGTCTTTATGCTACTACCATACTCTTTTGATTATTGTAGCATCATAGTAAGTATGAAGCCTCCAATTTTGTTCTTTTTTAGGATTGTTTTGGCTATTTGGCTATTGGGTCCCCTGAGATTCCATATGAATTTTTGGATGGGTGTTTTTATTTCTGCCAAAAATGCCATTGGGAGTTTGATAGAGATGGCATTAAATCTGTAGATCATTCTGGGTAGTATTGACATCTTAACAATATGAATTGTAATCCATAAACACAGGATGCCTTTCCATTTAGTTGTATATTTAATTTCCTTTAACAGTGTTTTGTAGTTTTTGGTGTACAAGTCTTTTGCCTTTTTGGTTAAGTTTGTTTACAAGTATTTTATTCTTTTTAATACTATTGTAACTGGTTTTTTTCTCCGTAATTTTGTTTTCAACTTGTTCGTTATTAGTATATAGAAATCAAGTTCAAAGTTGTAAGAGCAAGCATGCATTAATTTCCATTTCAGATTGTTCATTGTTGATATATAGAAATCCAATCTAAAGTTTTGAGAACAGGAATGTATAAGTTCAGCATCTCTTGTGATGTCTAGAAAATCTGTAAACCAACAACACTGCTCACTGCTGGGTGTGGGGCAAGAACTTGGCAGAAATGTGGGAAAGGCAGCTATTCCCTTTTCACCATGCTTAGGAACATAGGATTCATGCCTTTCAAACTACTATCAAAATCAATGTCCATGCCTTATTGTACTTTGCTTCTCCTTAACAAACAGTCAAAAGCTGTGCTGTCCCGTGTAGTAATCATTAGTCACATGTGGCTATTTAAATTAACTAAAATTAAATAAAATTAGAAATTCAGTTCCTCAGTTGTACTAACCACATTTCAAATGCTCAATAGCTGCATCTTGCTATTGGATAATGAAATGGACAAGTGCAGATTTAGAGCATTTTCATCATCATCGTTCTGTTGAACAGTGCTGGTCTAAAGAGTCTCAGTGAAAGAATGATACTCAGTGAAGCTAAGTACATACATGATTTTTCTTAATTTTTACATGCAGTTCCCTAAAATTGTTCTTTCAGATGACATACTCATACATGCCCACACCTAGGGCACAAACACACATATGTGCATGCACAAACACATGCACATACACACACACACACACACACACAAAATAAGAGTTTTAGCTTTTAAGTTTATTTCTTAGAGTTCACATTTGAGTCTGTGATACTTTTACATGGTAGGCTGATGTTGATTCTATAGGGCAATTAACTTTCTTTGTAGGAATACTTGTGATGAAAGTAGCAAATCTTCAGGACTTCAGTCTGTTTTAACAAAGCTGTTTAATGTCTAACAAAGCTGAAGGAACAGAACTGGTTTGTAGATCCTGAAAAATTAATTAAAATTATAACAGACCATTAAGCAAATGCAGACTTCAATTTAAGGAAAGATGTAAAAAATAAATATTTGTAACTATATATTCTCTTTGTAGGAGAATTGCATTTTTTTTTTTTTGAGACAGAGTTTTGCTCTTGTTCCCAAGTTGGAGTGCAATGGCGTGATCTTGGCTCACTGCAACCTCTGACTCCCTGGTTCAAGCGATTCTCCTGCCTCAGCCTCCTGAGTAGCTGGGATTACAGGCATATGCCACCATGCCTGGTTAATTTTGTATTTTTAGTAAGGATGGGGTTTTACCATGTTGGTTAGGCTGGTCTCAAACTTCTGACCTCAGGTGATCCACCTGCTTTGACCTCCCAAAGTGCTGAGATTATAGGCGTGAGCCACCACGCCTGGCCCTGTAATTGCATTTTATTAGGGAAGCACATACATTTAAATAAATGGCTTATATGTCAGTTTTTTATTTTTGAATTTATGAAAAGCCCTGAAAAGTTTTCACTTCTCAGCTTATGCATCTAATCTGAAATCCACCACATTGTCATAATGGAAAATATTCTTAAAATGGGCAGTAAAATAATGTAAATTGTCAGGACTCATACTTCACCTCTACATGCTATTTTTTTTGCACCCTTTCAGAGTGTTTGTGGCATACACTGTGGGCTGGCTTGTTCAGTAAGCATTCTCAACTTCCGTTACCGTCTATGCCTCTATTATGTAGAGTATAAAAACTATTCATATTTTAAGGCTCTCTTGCAGCTAGGAGTGGCCATACAACATGGGTCAGGCCAATGAGTTGGAGTCTGCTGGCGGTTTTGCTTGGGTTGTCAGTGTTGGAAATGGCTTAGGGGCTGTCAGCTATGGGAATCCAGCTATGTCTGAAGCCAGATGAAATCCTCAAAATTCCTGGTTATCTGAGCCTGGGAAATAATTTTTTGGGGGAAGGATAGAGCAATATCTATCTTAATTTAAATGCTGTCTACTTTGCACAGATCGCATGTTGTGTCTTTTATTCTGAAACTTGAATTAAGTTTTTCTATTTTTTCCCGACTATTCAAATAATATATGTAAATGCAACAAAATTTAATTAAAGCCAGTGGCTGTTATTTATTTTAGCAGATTAAGTTCTTTCTATCTTTGAAAGGGAAGTGGCATAAGATAAAGACTACTCAAGTGGAAGTCACCGATCACTTTAAGTTTCCATTCTGCCTCCTTGCTGGCTTTTAAAATCTTGAATGATTCATTTTCTCTCTTTAAAAGCTACTTATGTGGCTTAATCAAATATTTATTTTCTCTCTTTAAAAACCTCTCTTTAAAAGCTACCTATCATGGATTAACCAGAGATTTATTTTTTTCTCATAATAAGATGTCCAAAGGTCTTATGTGCCAGCTTCATAATGTCCCTGATGGTCCTGCCTCCTCCACCTGTCCCTTTTCTGCTAGTCTTAGGGTCAAGCTCTCACCACTCCCTGGGCCTCACATCTGCGTTTCAGACAGGAAAGGGTAAAGAACAAAAGGAGTATGCCACTGTGTCAACCCGCTTTCAAGGGCCTTTCCTAAATGCCCCTCCAAGTGGTTTCTCCTTGTGTCTTATTGGCCAAAACTGTGTCCCATGATCTCCTCTACTTACAGAGAAACTGAGAAATAATTTCTTAGCTGGGCACATCACTGTCTCCACAAAATGAGGCTTCTTTAGATGTAAATAAAAGACAGAATGAATACTGTGTAAACATCTGCTGTCTGCCACAAGGGTTGGACTAATCCTTGATCTAGATGACTCTTTCTGGCTCTGGAAGTTGTGAACTTTGTTTAATAAACTACGGGAGAATTGGTGGTTAAGGCTTTAATGCTCAGTGTAGTAGAATAACCTACACTGGGGGTTGGCAAACTATGGCCTACAGGTTAAATCCCACCTACCAACTGATTTTGTAAACAAAATTGTATTAAAACATAACCACACTCATTTGTTTACCTACTGTCCATAACTGCTTTCATGATACAATAGCAGAGTTGAGTAGTTGTGACATAGACTCTATGGCCTACAAAGCTGAAAATTTTACTGCTGGTCCTTTATGGATAAAGCTTGCCAATTCCTGGCCTAGATAATCCTGGAGAGCCCTTCTATTGGGGTGGCTCCAAAACATACATTTTTTCATTATTCAATAAGGATTTGCACATACAGTATGTTTCAGGCATCAGACCAGGCACTAGGAATACAACAGTGAATAATAACATACAGTCTATATTCTTGTGAAAGTTATATTTTATCAAGTCAGGCAGACAAACAAATAGATAAAGCTTAGTCTCATACAGTAATAAAAGCTACAGAGAAAAATGAAGTATAAAAGATGGATGGAAAATGCAGGAGAGAAGCTTGTAGTTTTTGAGCATGGTCATGGTAAGTTTCCCTTAGAAGGTGACATTTGAGCAGAAATCCAAAGGTGAAGGAGGGAGCCATGTGGCTAGTGGAGGGAGGAATGTGTCAGACAGAGGAAACAGCATGTGCGAAAGGAGTTAGCAATGTGTCTAGAGTGGCTGAGGGATGGCAGGGAGGCCCGTGTGGCTGGAGCGGTGTAAGGGGAAGGATGGTTACAGATGAGCTGGAAGAGGTAATAAGGGTCTTCATGCAAGACCTTACAAACCATCATAAGATGGGAGCCTTGAAGAGTTTCGAGAAGAAAGAGAAATAACGTGGCCTGACTTACATTTTAATGAAGTCGTTCTGGCTTGGGTGTTGACAATAGGTTTTGGGAGGCAAGAGTAGAACCTGACAGACTAGATAGGAGGCTATTAGGCTAATTCAGTTAAGAGATAGTAGTGGCTCGGACAAGGGTAATGGAGGTAAAAGGGAAAGTGATTGGATTCTGGATAGTTTTTGAAGGTAAAGCTAACATGATTTGCTAGTAATTAATATAGGGTGAAAGACAAAGAGAGGAGTCAAGATGACTTAAGGATTTTGGGCCTGGGCAAGGAAGAGAAATGAGATTTCTGTTTATTGATCTAGGGAAGCCTTCAGGAAGAGTAAGTCTTGGCAGAAAGATCAGCAGTTCCAAGAGAGGCTTATAAAATGAACAAGTGGAAATGTTAATTAGGCAATTGCATATATAAATGTCAAGTTCAGGGATAAGGCCTAAGCTAAAATAAATTTGAGAATCAATGGTGTGCAGATGATATTTTCAAGTGATAAGTGATATGAGATCAGGGAAATCGATGCAGATAAAAGAAGACCTTGAAGAACTCTGGAACATTCCAAAGTTAAGGTCAAGAGATGAAGAGGAACCACCAATGAGTTTGAGGAGGAGTGGCTGGTACTCCTCCTGGAGAAAATCTAGGAGTTTGTGAAGTCCTGAAAGTCAAGTAAAGTAAGTGCTTCAAAGCAGCAAAGCACGATCAGCAGGTCAAACCCTGCCGATGAGCAGTAGGAGGACGACTGGGTGACTGATCCCTGACTAGCACACTGTGATGATGATAGTTGACCTTGCACAGTGGGTTTGGGTGGAGCAGTGGGGATAAAAATCCCAATTTGAGTGGGTAAGGGAAGAGAATGAGGAGAGAAATAGGAGATAGTGAGTACAAACACATCTTTTAAGGAATCTTTCCTTTCTTGAAAGGAAGAAGTGAATGTGGTGGTAGCTGGAGGGGGAGTGTTTTTTTTTGTTGTCCATATAGAAGCAAGTGTGTATGTTTTTCTATAGATGAGAAATGAGAGCAAATGATCTAGGACAGTGATTCACAAGAGAGACAAATAAATGATGTGTGTGTTTGGGCAGAGGTGAAGGTCCCTGAGGAGGCAAGAAGCAGTAGTGAACAAGTGAAGCTACTGACCTTGAAGGCGTATGAGCAATTCATCTGTAGTTACAGGAGGCAAGTCTTGAATCAAGATGTGATGGGGGCTTATGAAGGTTCTTTCTGCTTCTGTCTCTCCCAGGGAAAGACAGCAGCAGAGTTTGAATGGAGGAGGAAATATTGGAAATTTGAGGAAAAACAAGAACATATAGGTCAGTACTTGGGAAATGTGTTGCCAGGCAGCATTAAGGGTCCAAACTGAAGTTAGTGACCATGAATTTAAAGAAAGCTTGGTCAGCATGGTAGTGTAATTTTCTTCAACCAAGTTCAGTTTATGGGTGCAGGCATGGAGTAGGATTTAATTATGCTTGGAATTTTGTCAGGTGAGTATGATGGGGCAAGAGCAGGCCAATTTAGCTGATGGTTTCTGCAGAGATTTAATTGTAATGATGGACTATGGACTTTGCCCACTTAGGACCAAAATGAGGACTTGGGAGGGAGGTTGTTAGAGTCTGGGAACTAGAAGTGCACTGTGCAGTTCGGGGTGGCTAGTGAAATTCTTGCAAGTGATTTATGAAAGAGGTGATGTTACTGGTAAATCACAAGGATGAGGGGATGATAAAGGGAGTGAGTGGCTAACATAAAGTAGAAGAGGTCAAGGAATTGAGAAGTCATGGAGTTGGAAGGACAGTCTCCATGCACTGTGAAGTCCCTAGGAATTATGGCAGGATGGGTATCAGCCAGGGACATAAATCTTTGAGGAGTGATGGAGAGTGCCCTCTGGGGGCCAGTAGATGAACTGCCACACAAACTTGTGACTTGAAATCCCAATCTGGTTTTAGTGGAAGGCACTATCCTCCTTCAGGGGTGACATGAATATTGTTTCCATAAACCGCATTTACATTTGCATAAATTTCAAACGTTGTATAGCCTTGTTTGTCACAATTAAAATATGAAAGAAAAATGCAGAGTTCTCTAAACCCACATGTACTAATGTTGTGTTGGCAAGTTGACCTGCTGGTCCCCAGAGTTGTTTTTTTTTGCTGAGCTGTGGCATTAACTGACATGAACATGAAACAACCACAGGGCTCAGGAATCCTGAGATGGAGCCCAGCTGGATGGGTAAAGAAAGTAAATGATTTTTTTTTTCTTTAGCCCAGAAATTGATACTTAACTATGGGCCAGAAGCAGTGGCTCATGCTTTTAATCCTAGCCCTTTGGGAGGCCAAGGCAGGTGGATCACCTGAGGTCAGGAGTTTGAGACCAGCCTGGCCAACATAGTGAAACCCCGTCTCTTCTAAAAATACAAAAAATTAGCTAGGTGTGGTGGTGGGCACCTGTAATCCCAGCTACTTGGGAGGCTGAGGCAGGAGAATTGCTTGAACCCAGAAGGCAGAGGTGGCAGTGAGTCAAGATCGTGCCATTGCACTCCAGCCTAGGCAACAAGAGCAAAACTTCATCTCAAAAAAAAAAAAACAACTATGGAAATTAAAAACTTGAATTACTGGCACTCTCCTTCTTCCTTTAGGGTGTTCACCATCAAAACAATACTATTCACTCAACTATGTGTGTGTAGATCTTGCTGCTGTTAAAAGTGGCTCTAAAATAAGTGTGCTGTTTTGAAATTTTTGGATTGACCATTGCTGCTAATGTTAACCTTTTTGGTTACACACTAGATTCAGGTTTTGTGCATAACCACTGACTGGACTGTATTTAGTACTCTTGATTAAGGTTTTGTGTACCATCACTGGTTAGGCTATGTTTAGTACTCGCTTAATGAAAATGCAATAATTGAAAACTTGCAAATGAAAACATCCTTCTTGAAATGTAGATTTTTTAAAAAATGAGTTTCACAATGCTTCCCTTGATTTCTACACTGTCAGACAATTCTGTGGGTGTAGGGTCTTTTTGTCCTTTAGTAATTAGCCCCTTCTGGGATATAGATCCATAACAGTCCCTGCTTATATGGAATCACCAAAATTCTTAGTGTGATAATTCAGTGTTTATTCCAGCTTATTAGCATAACTATTAAATTGTGAATATCTGTGTTTCTCCATATTTAGATAAACTTGCTATTCTGTAGGTAGAGTTCCCAAAATTCTTAGGTGTGACATTTAAGCCTTATCACAGATGATTAATGACTATTTAAGAAATTGTATACTTCCTGAGTCTAAAATAAAAGTTGAAAAATTAAATTAAAAAGCAAAAAAGCATTAAAAAGTTGTGAGGTTTTTTTTTTAGTTTTTTTATCTGTATGTGCATAAACAGAAAAACATCTGTAAAATATGTTTCTTCATATAAATTTAGGTTAATTTAAATCCTTTAAGTATATCTACAATAAAGTTTTGTGATTTTATTTCTTTCTTATGAAAATTCTATAAAAGTTGTTTCTGGGTATAAAGCATTATTTATTGGTTTAGACTTCCCTAAAACCATCCTATCGTATATATTCCATCCTGCTTTTTAAATTTTATTTACCTGAATGATTGGGTTTTAAAATAATATATGTAATTTATAGTATCCCATATTAAAATATTTTTTCTGGACAGAAAGATAGGACTGGCTTGTGATTTATTCTGACCATTTTTTTCCTAGTAAGTACTTGCTTTTGTATTTGGTCCTTTTCTCATTACAAGCTTTTTATTTTAATTTAATTTAATTTTATTATTTTATTTTTCCTTAGAGTGGCTTAAGTTTGGCTATCACCTGCATATTTCTCTATAAATTAAGATAGAGGTGACGGACAAATCAATTTGGTCTTTTAGTGCCACTGATGTCATGTTAAGGGACTTCAAAAAGTTCATGAAAAATGGAATTAAAGCCAGGCGCAGTGGCTCAGGCCTATAATCCCAGCACTTTGGGAGACCAAGGTGGGCGGATTACCTGAGGTCAGGAGTTCGAGACAAGCCTGACCAACATGGGGAAACCCTGTCTCTACTAAAAATACAAAAATTAGCCAGGCATGGTGGCGCATGCCTGTAATCCCAGCTACTCAGGAGCCTGAGGGCAGGAGAATCGCTTGAACCTGGGAGGTGGAGGTTGCGGTGAGCCAAGATCGTGCCACTACACTCCAGCCTGGACAACAAGAGCGAAACTCCATCTCAAAAAAAAAAAAAAGAAAAATGAAATTAAAAATATAAACTTTATTTCTCAACATAAGCTTTATCCAGTTAAAGATATTTTTGTAAGCAGTGATACCAGCCATTTAGTCCGTTCCAAAAAACCTGAGGGTCCTGAGTATTTAACAGGGTCAATGCAGTCTTTTTTTTTTTTTTTTGAAAGAAAGAGAAAAAGAAAGAAAAAAAGAATGAGAGCGAGAAAGAAAGAGGAAGAGAAAGAAGGAGAGAGGACGAGAATCTTGCTCTATTGCCCAGGCTAGAATGCAATCTAAAAATAGGTGTTAAAGACCTCTTTTATGCCAATAATTGTGCTTAACAACGGAGACAGGAAGGAATAAGGGAAGAAAATAACAAACAAACAGCCAACCAATATTTCATTTAAATCCGTGAAATGCAATTGCTGAAAAGCGATTTACTTCCAATTATGTGGTCACTTTTAGAATACGTGTAATATGATACTGAGAAAAATGAATGTTTAGTGCATTTGGTGTGGAGAATTCTACAAATATTTATTGAGTTTACGTGTTCCAGGTCTGAGTTCAAGTCATAAATGTCCTTGTTAATTTTCTATCTCGTTGATCCGTCTAATGTTAACAATGTGGTGTTAAAGTTTCCTCCTGTTATTGTGCGGGAGTCTCAGTCTCTTTATGAGTCATTAAGAAGTGTCTTATGTGTCTGGGTGCTCCTGTATTGGGTGCATATATATTTATGATCATCAGCGCTTCTTGTTGCATTGATCCTTTTACCATTATGTAATGTCCTTCTTTGTTTCTTTTAGTTTTTATTACTATTAAAGTCTGCTTTGTCAGAGAC